>JAULBS010120315.1:0-14244 GCA_032355785.1 Symmetromphalus regularis | reverse complement strand
GGTATATGGCCCACATTGGACGGGATGCCAACCAATAACGGTTATAATAAATTATAACCAATAATCAATAAGCAGCCCGTCCATTTTGGACTATACTCGTGGTGGAAATATCTGCACGGGCATTTCACCTTTCATGCTTACGGGCGTTGTCCGTGTACTATATTCTAATAGAAACAAACACAAACGTAAATACAAGTTAAAATAAAATAATTAAGAACAATATAAAATTAGATGATATGTGTGTCTCTTACACATTTCACTCACTGTTATATACATTTTCAATAAGTTAGGCTGAAATAGAGGCAAGCTACTTTCAACCATGACACGGAGACGAATACCAACATAGATACTGCCAAAATTATCTTTATTACGAGCACGAACTAGGTCATTGAAAACCAGATAATTTTGCCTTATCCGTTTCCAAGTGAATCTTTAGATTTACGAACCATGTGCTCTTCATTACAGCACAAGACACACGCCACAAACACGAAGTAACGAAGCCACTACTAAATTACGTTACGTTTACCACGTTTAAGAGTATCATCGCATGACATCAAGATATGTTAAGAAATCTCCAGAGCTTGACAGGTACTTAATATTACATGGACATGTGGAATCTCTATTAACAAGCACTGAGAATCATGTAAGCAGACGTTTAGTGGAGTAGTTGGCTAAACACAGGTTCCATATATATACCTTTTACCGAGTGGAAGGACGTGAAAATTAAAAAATTTCACCTTTTCTATTCACCCATAACTTTTGGACCGCCCCCTTTTCAGAAATCCACATTTGGACCCCCCTTTCAGAAATTCTGCATCCGCGCCTGCATGTGCAGCAGAACTACGAGTAGATACTCAGTACCTTGTGAGCGGGACGTAGCTCAAACGGTAGAGTGTCCACCTGTGAAACTGTCGGTCTTCGGATCGATCCTTCTCAGTGGACCCATTTGCAGTTTAATCTATTTTTCGTTCCAGCCAGTGGTCCACAACTGGTTTATCAAAGGCAGTGGTATGTGCTGTCCTGTCTGAGGGACAATGCATATAAAATACCCATTGCTGCTTATCGGAAAGAGTAGCCTATGTGGTGGCAGCAGCTTTCGTCAAAAATATATGTCAGAATGGCCATATGATCGACGTCCAATTGCCGATGATAAGATAAAAATCAATGTGCTCAAGAGGCGTCGTTAAATAAAACAAACTTTACGTTATATTCAGTTCCTTCTGCTTGGAAGTTGTCTCATGCTTAAAATACGTATTTATCATATGATACTTTTGTTACTATTATAAATATACAATAGGCGAATGTAAAAAAAAGCAATTTCTGCTGCTTGGGAATTATATTTAAATTACTTGTCATACGATTCTTTTGTTCCAGTCTCACTATGCACTTAAAAATATATAACCAGTTGAATATTAAAAAAGTCAATTCCTGTTACAGCGCATTGCCTCGTGTGTGTGGAGATATTTCATATTTAAAGTTCTTATGTTTTATACGTGGCTTTCGTTACAGTCTCACCATGCAGCTATACATATATGAGTTGAATACTAAAATGTCAATTCCTATTAAAAACGCTTGTGTCATGCGATGCTGTTTGTCACAGTATCACCGTGCAACTATAAATACATAACAGCAGAACATATAATGGTAAAATCTGAACGACAAAATTTGTTTAAAACCGTACATCTGTATAAGACAGTGGCAGTATACAACCTTGATAACCTAGACTCATGGATCACTGTCAAAAAGGTGATGATACCGTGACAAAGCCCGTGCAAAGACAATAATAGACCCATGTCAGATGGGAAATGTTGGTCTCATTTCAAACGGTTCACTAAGAATTTTTGTAATCAGTACTAAATACCAGAGGGTATAGGACCATTAACATCATAGGTCCTTGTCAGCTGACCCATCTGAAACCCCACCTCCCAGTTCTGGTGTGACCACAGCCGTTGTGGGAGCGTGTTGCAGGTCAAAGGGATCGTTAGATCGAACCTCTTCTGCGGACTTCTTGGCCTATTTCACATTCCAGCCAGTGGTCCACTACCGTTAGTTGGAAGATGCATACAAAAGATCCTAACTGGAAAGTCTGCAGCTGTAGTGGGTTTCTTCCGTGAACCATGTGTCACCAATACCGCAAGTTTGTCACTTAACAGCCGCTGAGTAGCCAATTTGCTCGATTGTCGTTAAACAACCCATGACCCTTTGTAACGTTTAAAATGCGGATGACATTCAGCTGGGCGGAATGCGTGTCCAGCTGTATAGAGATTAATATTACAGGCCCGTAGAAGCCAGGGTGGGGGAAGGAGGTGGAAGGCGGCTCAGGCCCGACTTTTTTCGCCAGTTTTTATTTCGGGTATAAATTCGCGGTTTCGCACTTTTTTTTTTACACTTGTATAATCTGTCCTACGGACTTGTACTAGTCTGAGAGAAGGAACTAATTATGTTGTCGTCGCAGAAGGTAAGGCTTGTACGGCCTTGGTCGTTTTTTCTATTATTTCTTATTTCTGCATACAGTTCTTCGAAGGCTCGGCTTGGTTGCCTTTGGCAATCTTGAGCCGTACCATTACTTTTTACACTGTGCTATCCCTGGGTTATATATATATATTTTTATATACAGTGAGGAATCGTTTATATGCACTGTCATGCATATAAGATAGCACAAGCACGGCACTTGTCTCAAATACCTGCTATTAGAATAGTCTTTATAATGATTCTAAGTGAGAACCCTCAAGATTTTTTCTGTACATTCTTTGAACTCGGCCTTGTGCTAATATAGAGTTTGAAAAAGATTATGCTTTTGTCGTTTTCACATGGGGATGGGGATATAATCAAATTTCTTTATAGAAGGTAAGGTTAAAAGTCGTTTCTTAAATTATACTGAAAAACATTACTTTGGTAAATGATTGAGGTAATAATAGTACACTTCCACCTGCCCTCTACATTTAGAACAGACCATTTGTGAACCAGTGGTCATGACCTACATTAAGCGGACTCTGGTGTTAAGAATCCATTGTTTGTTACTCGAGTAGGTGTCCGTTTAATATACGATACATTCGTTATGGTTTACTAGTTCATTTTCGTTTTATTTTCACTTTGTTACCAGACGGAAGTGATCGATGCGAGTAGCCTAATTACTTGATTTTTATGAACATGTCACAATGGACTCTCGCGAGACCAATTTGTAATAAGTCTGTAATCTTTTCCGTACACGATCTCAAGTTAACAAATAACACAAAACAACCTCAACCTCTCATCTCCGGAAATGAAAGGAGTTAAACCGAACAGTTATGTTTTTTTTCTTCTGTAAATACAAGAACACCAAAGGGAGATAATTGTAGTCACTGCATAATACCCATGACCATGTTGCACAGGACATTTAGTGAATGCTCCGCAAGGCTAGGTGGGTTGGTGTATACCACTTACACCGACCAGTGGTCCACAACTTGTTTATCAAAGGCCGTGGTATGTGTTATCCTGTCAGTGGGAGAGTGCATTTAAAATATCCATTGCTGCTTATCGATAAGAGTAGCTAGCCGCTTAAGTGCGGCGTGTTTCCTACTAACACCAACCTCTGTCCTGTGTGCCCAGGACAGCGTGCTTGAACCTTAATTGGATATAACCACTATAAATACAGCTAACCAGGACATTGCAGAAGAGTGAGTACTGGTGTACGAGGAGCGTCATTGAGCGTAACTATTGAGAAAATCGATCTACCAGGCATGATGTTTATGACGTAAGATGCAGTGGCATTAAAAATGATTTATTACTCTCCTGTTGACATCTATGGATTCGTTTAACTTCACATGAAAACATACTAAACAGAATTAGCATGTATTATTAAAACGAGACTACCGCGGGTTTTTGGCGCCAATTTTTAGTGCTCAATTTCATATCAAAATGTCGACGCAATCAAGAAACATTTTCAGGATGATATATAAATAATAAATATTATATAAAACTATTTAATCAATTTTTCATTAATCTGTATTTTGGTTCTGACGTAATATTCGACCCCCAATAGTCGATATTTATTTTAGTGCTGAGGGATCGTTAAACAAATTACAATCAATTAAGCAGATATATGTAATGTTGACAATGCAACAACATGCATTTTAATTTTAATATGGAGCGGGAGGTAGCTGAACGGTAGCGTGTCCGCCTATGAAACGGTTGGTCATCAGACTGATCCTTCTCAGTAGACCTATTTGCAGTTTGGTTCATCTGGTTCATCAAAGGCCGTGGTATGTGCTGTCCTGTCGGTGGGACGGTGCGTATAAAAGACACTTTGCTGCTTATCGGAAATAATGGATTTTCTGGATCCGCCACTGATAATCTTATAATCTGGCATCTTAAATCAGTAATGTTTGGTCCGGTACTTTTTATACAGCCGGAACGAATACTATTATCTGGTAGCAATCTCAGGCCAGTCCAAGCCCTTTCTGTTAATGTGGAATTAATAATGTGAAACTAGTAATGTGGAACTAGTAAACTGTACGGGATTACTATTAACTGGGACTCTTAGAGACTGTGTTTTAGAGACTAATATTCCGATGAACACGCTAGCTGTGTAACTTCACTAGAAGGATTTAATTAACCCAGATATTCCAGCCCTACTAACCTATGTACACGTGCTTCACTCTATTTGTAAATATTGATCAAAATGAGCAGCCATTTTGTTTCTGCCCTGGAGCGAGGATCAACTCTAAAAGGACCTGGACCAATGGTTAGAGGGCTGAATTAATCACAACAATGTCGGTCGTTGACATTTCGTTAAAATTGTAGATTGGTTTTTTTTTTAATATATACATTATTGGTCCTGGAACAAATATTTGTTAGGTGCTTATAGTTTTTCATTGCTTTATTATTATTATTATTATTATTATTTAATTTGTGTGATTGTTGGGTATTGATAACTAATATTTGAACACGCTATGAACTTGTCGACGTGTTTCAATGAATCTTCTTTTCATACACTAAGGCAAAAGTTGGAATTTATTTTTAATATGAAATATTTGCTTTAAATAAAAAGTGATTTAGAACAGTTTTATCCTAATCCAAAACCAGAAACATGAAATGAAGAATAAAGCGTTATATTCTTCAAAGCCACATTTTTCAACAAGTCAAAGGTAAACAGAAGTTTAAAAAAGGACTTTAAACACTACATGCATGTTTATGCCTAAATAATAATCCTTTTCAGTATTTCTCTTTATGATATCAATGTAACACCGTAGCCTTAACCAAACTACGCATGGGGTCTATTATAGTGCAGTGGAGTACTAGGAAGTTGACGAGAAATGGGGGGGGGGGCACACAGACACATTCATAATTATAAATTATTTACATTGGAAAATAAATAAATAAATATGAAATATCTTAAAAGTGGGAAGTGGGGGGGGGGATCACATGTACCCCTTGCCCTTCCGCTTCCTACGGCAGTGTAATGGGATGGTGTTAGCAGGAAAAGTGTTTTGAAAAACATGCATTTTCAAAAAACAAATTAAGGGTCATGCCTCTATCCCTACCCACTCCCGGCTATGTCCATCTTCTTCAAGAAAGACCCCTGTCTCCGTCCCTTACTCCCAGGAAGCTCTCCTAAATCTAGGAAACCCTTCTCCTGGCTCCTTCCATCCATTTCCAAGAAGCGATTGTTGCCCTTGACAACGCCTTTTACTGCATTTTTGTATCAGATGGCAACAGCATAATGAAAATATAATCTCAGAATGTCATGACCAGTCAATGTCAACATGTAATGATATTTTCTAAAAGATTATCTCATTCAGTTTTATTAAACCCCCGTCGAAACGGTTATATGTATTGAATAAAATGAGAAAAAAGTATTAATGTGAACAAAATCTAAGATATTCTAGAACTATTTTGGTTAAGCCATGCTACCACCCACATGTAACATAAAAGTTCGTAAATTAATGAAGGCATTGACTTGAAATATTTTATCTCTTCAAGAATACACATTCCTGCCCTATTTAACGGGTCGATTCGAACCTACAAATAATGTAATTTTAGCGCTGATCTGTGGTCCAAAACGCGACAAACCGTAAACGTGTTTCTGGCCACACCATATATTTTTACAGTTGTAGGATAAAAAAGGTAAACAATTGTAGAAAGAAAACGAAAAGTATAATTTACAAATTTTGCAGAAAATATGTTAACTTCTGATAAAGCAAAATGAAGAACGAAAATATTTCAAAGCAATGTTTGGACATTTTCCAGTTTGACTTAACCATCTGTTGTACGGTAGCAATCATACAATGCTCTGTTTTAACTGGAACAGTTGTATATATTGTAAACAATGTTTTAAAGTCAGTGATGTGTACTTTTGATTCTTTCATATATTTTCCATTTTAAACTATATATAAGCAGATCCAAGGGAAGAAATGAGATGTCCGGATCCTCCTTCGGCCACCATTTTGTTTTCTTTCCAGAATAATTAACATCTGTAAAAGACAGGATATCTTAAAAGTCCCGCATCATAGGCTGTATTTTCTTATTTTATTCATTTAATATATTTTTATTCTTTTCACACTTATTATGGATTAAAACCTAACAAAAGGCCAACAGTTTGAACATGTATTATAATTTTATAAATATTTTCCAGTGGTACGGGACTTTTGTAACCCTGTATAGTTGGGCCCTTTTCCAAATTTCCTGCAACCTCACCTGACCTTGGTGTTTCTCATGTCTCGGATCATAGATTATGCACCCAAATAGGTAATAAATATGAAAAACCACTTCGAATAGCTGTATTTATCGATTCACTTTGACAGTCCGTTTTATTAATCGCAGACAGGTCAGTCTCTTTGGCCCGTTTCGCATATAGAATTATATCCAATTTAATACACTCATTCAAAATGTATTTGTTACATAATATATAGTTGAATTGCAACATAATCTTGTTCATGCGTGTGAGAGAGAATCCGTGTTTGTAATGTTCATTAATCCTAAATCCATGTATGTATTAAATAGTTTATTTCACCATTCTTAGTCCTGAAAAACTTTAATTCATTTTATATGCATACCTTTAATATTTATTCTAAAAAAAAATAAAAAATTACTGGTATGAATTCAGATTTGTGTATAGTATAATGTTGTTGTTGTTGTTTGTTTTGTCTTGTCTTGTTGTTCTTGAGTTGTTGTTTTTTTGTAATTGTTTTTTAGAAAAAGAAGAAAATGAAACAACAAATCAACTATTCCTGGTCTAATGTGTGCAGTTTATTAATGGAAATAGAAATAGCTCCGTCTGCTCAGAGGTCATGACCTCTCAAATTTAAATAGTAAACCACGCGAGTTTATAGAAATTTATCACATGGCTATATCCTCCAACGCGGTATAATAAAATGCAATATCGTTCTGCCATAAGTGTTGTTTAATCTTGGACTGAAGAAAGTTTTAAAAATATTATTTTTAGACATTTAAATACTAGTTTACAACACGAGGTTTCACTAATAGCGAACATAACATTACAATGTCAAAAGATCCATGGTCTCTGCAATATAATGAGTTTATTATTTATTCTTTTTTTTTTATCATTTTAAAAAGATGTTAGGGCCTATTGTCTTCGTGCAGACATAGCTTAGCTGTTAACGCAGTGGAACATAAATTGCTCAGAATTAAATATTTGAGAATCTGGATCTTTTATAATCTGACAGAATCGTAAAAGATGAATCACTATCATTTCTTCCATGTTATGATAATAATAATTTTTAAATAATCATATACATTTGTTCATTAATATCCCCTTGAAAACAAGTACTTATATTTAATAATCGTTTGGAACTTTAATAAATGCCACGAATACCTGGGGCGTAGCCAGAGAGCGAAAAACACCGAGGCTAACCCAAACGATGGGAACTTGAACTGTGGATAACAAATATCAGTATCATGGGGGGAAAAAAAATATGCGGAAATTCCTCATTATAATAGATTTTCATGCTAGCTACGCTAAAGAATACAGAGATAAAACAATGTTATAAGTAGTTGCGAATCCAGGCGTGGTGGCCCATTTTCAAACAGTAACGACAACATCACAACGTGCGGGGGTGGGGGATGGGGGGGGGGATGACACTGAGAGGTTGACACCTCTCCCATGTTAATCCAATGGAGGAAAATGGACCACAACCTCTTGTTTCACAACAATTGTTACATATTTTTTTTTAACATTTTCAATCATATGCAAGTACAATGCTTAAAAATTGTAAGATTGTAAGCTATAAAATGTTTTAAAGCATTTTTTCAACAGACTCGTGTGAAGTCTGAAGGAATATATTCTGACCTTAGAATGATTTGTTTTACACTGTCTATGAAGATATTGTGTGGCTATATTTAAGAACATGTAGGCAATAACTAAAAAAAGCTGTTCAACAATATTTGAACATATATCACACGATAATCAAGATTTGACCAATGCTGAAAAAATCTGCAAGAACCGGTAACACACGTTTGTCATTTTAGCGTTTCTAGGTACTGTTATATACCCTGTAAACCACATTGGATTTATTAAAGCAAACACTATCTTCATAAGGACACTCATATTAAAGTAATACAAAAGTGCATACAAATATTTTTTCCATAATGTCAGTTTGGTTGAGAGCAAGAACCCAGCAAAGTAAATTATTATAAAATTATATCATTATATTTTCAATGTTTGTCATAACCCAGTAACCCATCACAAAATCCTTATTTTCTCGAAATGGCCGCGACGTAGGTTATCGTGTTCTTGCACACAATGATTATAAAAACTATAAAGCATTTTAGATTTTTTTTTTCTGTAGCACTCAAATGTTTAATCGCAATTTCTCATAACTGAACTGTCACTTACGACCTAATGTTTATCATAGGAGTTTCGAGTAATTATGATATCCAGTAATTTAAAAAAAAAAAAAACATTGGCGTAGCTTGGGTCTTTTTTCTAGTGAGGCAATGCTAGTTCTTTCTCGTATTTTAATCAACTTTTATAATATTAATCACATTAATTTATTTTCTGCAAAACAAATTTTGTGAGGCAGTTGCCTCATTGCCTCAAATGGAAGCTACGCCTCTGAAGAACCCAAGTCAGGTTGACTTTCTTGGTATAATGAGACCTAAGCGAAAAAGCTAATACCGTTTTTGTAGAAAAGCTAACGCCGATCACTGGCCATGTGCGATTTATAAAACTTTTTCTCCTCGTACTCGTGACTTCCGTCTAGGTAGTATGGAAATAACTACACTTTGACGTCATCGAAACGTCTTGGAGAAAGTGCGAATTGCGACTGGACTGCGTGATAGCCAAATAATCACTGCGTGCAGACGTGATTGCAGAGTGGTGCGGACGTTGACCATGTAAATTGATTACCATATTAAAATACGGGCTAATTCAACTTAATGACTTTTTGTCTTGAGCAGATTGTAGATTTCGAGTGCGTGTTTCTTGTGAATTAAATTATATACGTAAAAAATAAAGTGTTAACAGAAAAGGTTGCGTGTTAGTTTTTATATTAACGTGAATGTTCTTTTATGTAAATTAATATGACAGATCTGTGACGCTATTAGACCAAGTAAACATATATTAGATTAGTATCCTACTTTAAACAAAAATCATTGCCGGAGGTTCCTTATTATTATTATTGTTGTTGTTGTTATTATTATTATTAATATTCTGAACATGTTTATTAGTGTTGGGAGCTATATTTTCACATATATCAATGTTTAAATATTTCTTTTTAATTTAATTTAATTGTTTTTAATTATTTAATTCATAAAATTAATTAATTAATTAATTTATTTGTTTGTTAGTGTGTATATTTGTTTTGTTCTTGATCTTCATTTTATATGCACGTTTTAAGATTGGACGTTATATTGCTAGAAAGGATCATACAATTCTAGTGTAAAAATCTGCTTCAAATATTACAAGTCATATGTATCACAAAGGATCTCGCATCACCATTGTTTTGATTTGTTCATTCTTATATCGAGACAACCCCTGAAATTAAGAAAATGTTCACGGCAAAATAAAACCTCTGGAGAAATAGTGTCCACGGCATTTCCCACGGCAATTTTAGCGTAAAGTGTATTTTATTTTTAATACGATGTAATAAAAAAAAATAATAAACCTTGAAAAAAGTTTTTTAGTCCGCGGCAAAATAAAGTGCTGCAGTGAATGAAAAACAGCGCGGCAATTTCAGGGTTTGCCGGTATCATTAATATTTTTCAGTCTTGTTGTCCTATTATTCCATTTTTATAAGAAAATTTACTGCAATAAAAAGCTATTTTCCGTTCCAACCAGTGGTCCACAACTGTTTCATCAAAGGCATTGGTATGTGCTGTCCTGTCTGTGGGACGGTGCATATAAAAGACCCCTTCCTGCTTATCGGAAAGTGTAGCCTATGTGGCGACAGCGGGTTTCCTCTCAATACATATGTCAGAATGACCATATGATTGACGTCCAATAGCCGATGATAAGATAAAAAGCAATAAATAAAACAAACTTTACTTTTTGACTGTAATAAAAACGAGAATGTAGGTGGATCATGAAAGGTGGTAGAATATCTTCGTAAAATGATTTATATCCATGATCATGTATTTCATTTCCTTATTTAGAAACAACACATTTTCCATGTTTCTCAGTTCCGGCTTAAGTGCTCACTTTTCCTTCCCTCGAGACGGGGAATGGAGAAATGTATTATAACGCCATCCATTGTCATCCATTCTCCTTCCTGTTCAAATGAAGAAAACAAATAGATCGGAAGATAAACTGTGATGATGCTCCAGTTTAAAGTGGATGCAGCGCGATCAATCGGAATATATTATGAAGACGAATATGCATTTCTCCTGTAAATATATTTAAAATATGAGCGGTTAAATTTAGTTTGATAGGATCATGGCTATCACTTAATTCAGAGACAAATGTTTATGATGATTCATCTGTTGATGATGTCTAATTTAAAGGAACTTTTTAAGATTGGAATCTCGAGAATAGTTTACTACTAATTTTAACATTAATAATAGATCTTCCAAGTGTTGTTCGTTGTTTTCGTTGTTGTGTTTGTTTTTTTACCAGCTTCGGTGGCGCATTGGTCAAGCTGCCAGTCTCGCGGCTCGTAGGTACTGGGATCAAATCGCAGTCGAGGTATGGGATTTTTAATCTCGGTACCGACTCCAACCCAGAGTGAGTGCTCCGCAAGGCTCAGTAGGTAGGTGTATACCACTTACACCGACCAGTGGTCCACAACTAGTTTATCAAATGCCGTAGTATGTGCTATCCTGTCTGTGGGATAGTGTATATAAAAGACCTCTTGCTGTTTGTCGATAAGAGTAGCCGCATTAGTGTGGCGGCAACAGGTTTCGTGTCTCCTACTAACACTAACCTCTGTCCAGGACAGACATCACAGGAAGCTGAGTTATGTGCCCGAGACAACGTGTTTCAACCTTAATTGGATATAAGCATGAAAATAAATACAACCATCCAACCATCAATCGGAATATATTATGAAGACGAATATGCATTTCTCCTGTAAATAGATTTAAAATATGAGCGGGTAAATTTAGTTTGATAGGATGATGGTTATCACTTAAATCAGAGACAAATGTTTATGATGATTCATGTGTTGATGATGTCTAATTTAAAGGGACTTTTTAAAATTGGAATCTCTAGAATAGTTTACTATTAATTTTAATCTTAATAACATAATTTCCAAGTGTGTTACGTGTTCATCAGGCGCAGTTTTTCTGTGGTCGTCATCTGTTGTGACTAGGCCTTTCTCAATAATTAGAGAAAAGTTATAGCCTCATTCGAATTTTAAAAATGGCAATGGTATTTAATAGTTTCATATAGACTGTCAACTATATCAAATAGGGAAAACAATAATACCTTTTAATTCAATTTCCGTATTCACATTAACGTAAGATAAAATATAAAAGCAGAATTATATTTCACAAGATAAACCTTAGCTTGCCGGCTTCTAAAAAGCTTATTGAATAATCTATTTATTTATAATTTAAAACATTAAAACTTTTTAATTCTAAAGTAGGTTCTAGTGTCTCCTAAACAGCATTTTTACCTATGCATAAAAGAAAATGGATATTCTAAACAAAGACATCGTAATTCCTAAACAAAAGACGACTTTACATGTTTACCTTAAAGAAAAGATATAATTTATTCAGCAATAATTTTATTTTATTAATGTTTTATTTATTTTTTTTTATTATTTTTTTTTTTTTATCTTGTGTATGTGCGTCCGTCTGTGTGTGTACGCGCGTGTATGTGTGTGCATGATATCTAAGTTCGTGCGGTCGTGTGTGCGTGCGTGCATGTGTGTGTATAATATCTACAATTTGGTATATGATGAAGAATTAAATTAATATTTCTTATTTAATCCCTTAAAACCTTTATTTTGTTTAAGCCTATGTAAGTTTCTTTAATTTCAAATAAGTTTCTATATTATGTGAAAACATGTTACAGGCATGATCAGGCCCTAACTCAGAATAGAGCTTCCGATTGCGGTGCGATGGGTCGTTGGATCTATTCGCTTCAGAAGGAAGTTTCTCTTTTCAGCCACTTGTAATAAAGATCATGGTATGTGCCATCTTGTCAGCGAGGCGTATATAAAATTGTTTTTTCCTGTTAATCTGAAATAGTAGGTTCCTTCTGTAGACGATATGAAATATTGTAGACTAATAGTTGCTGATTAACGAATATGCTGAGGTGTCGTTAAAAATCCCAATCATTTCCCAATCTACCGGTTCCAGATCTCGTAAAGAAAGGACAATCAGTGGCTGATCCAGATAATACATTTAGGGGGTGCCCAATAATATGATAATGGATTCTTTAATGTTAAAAAAATATAAAAAATAATGATAAATTAAAAAAATTGTTATTTACATCGCAAAATTTAGGGGGCGGGCCCCTGGGACGCTCGCCTAGATCCGTCACTGACAATACTTTTAACCTTACATATTTTTTATATCAGATCAGACATTTATAGACTGCTAATTCTGACAAATGAAGATTATAATGTTTCGTTAAAGTAGAAAACCCACACACGTGTGGGTGATGTAATGTTTCAAAAGTATAAAGGTGATGACATTAACAAACACGGGATTACCTAGTCTTGTTTGATAATGTTCGTGTCTTGACGCACGGTTACCAGCTCTTATAGGTTCATTTAGTCACTAAAACGTAACATTAGCGGATCCAGGGGGGTGTCCAGGGGGTCCGGATACCCTTTTAGTCGGTTTTATTTATTTATTTATTATTATTATTTTTTAATTTTTAATTTATTTTTCTTTTTCCGAGTGAAAGGACGTGAAAATTAGCCATTTCCCTAGTCCTCTTCACCCATTACATTTGACCCCCCCCCCTCCCCCCATTACAGAAATCCTGTATCCACGCCTGCACCAAAAGCACGAGTAAAGGAAAGTTTGTTTTATTTAACAACGCCTCTAGAGCATATTGATTTTTACCTTATCATCGGCTATTGGACGTCAAACATGATCATTCTGACATATTTCTTTCAAGGAAACCCGCTGGCGCCACATATGCAACTCTTTCCGATAAGCAGCAAGGGGTCTTTTATATGCACTTTACCACAAACAGGACAGCACATACCCCGGCCTTTGGTGAACCAGTTGTGGACCACTAATTGGAACAAAAAATAGACCAAACTGCAAGTGCGTCCACTGAACCAAGAGCACGAATACCGTGCTTTTGGCACTTAATCCATCAATATGCTGTGGTGTAGTTAAACATTTTTTTCCGATGAAAGTGCTATTTTTATTACTAAATGAAAAAGTAAAAAAATATTTGTAACTTATTTTTTTTCCTTGGCCTGATTGATATATACATTATATAATGAGTCATTAAATCGTGTATCTTGTTTGATAAATCTATACCCACCAGTCATTACTGGAGCCAGTGCTCAGAACAAGAGTGTGGCTCATAATTTTATTAATGTCTTCATTCTAAGATCAAGGCCAATTTAGCATCTGCATATAATATTATACCAGACAGACCAAGGATAATTTTGACAAATCTGTGAAAGCAGACTCGCTAATTACAGCGATAAAAGGAAGTCAATGTTTAATGACACCTCAACATATTGGATATAATTGGGACAGATACAGATATTTTAAATAGGAGGGATGTAGAGTCTGTAAAAAAATAAATAAAAAAAAGAGAGTGAGAGAGAGGGTCGGGGGGGGGGAGGCTGAGAGAGAGAGAGAGAGTGTGTGTGTGTGTGTGTGTGGGAGAGAGTG
>JAULBS010120304.1:0-14245 GCA_032355785.1 Symmetromphalus regularis | reverse complement strand
TAAAGTAAAGTTTGTTTTATTTAACGACACCTCTAGAGCACATTGATTTTTATCTTATCATCGGCTATTGGACGTCAGTCATATGGTCATTCGGACATATGTATTTAGAGGAAACCCGCTACCACCACATTGGCTACTCTTTTCAATAAGCAGCAAGTGGTCTTTTATATGCACCGTCCCATAAACAGGACTGTACATACCATGGCCTTTGATAAACCAGTTGTGGACCACTGGTTGGAATGGAAAACAGCCCAAACAGCAAATGGGTGCACTGAGAAGAATCGATCCGACAACCGACCGGTTCACAGGCAGACATACTACCGTTTCAGTTAGATCCCGCTCTTGTCAGTGAGAGTAGTAACATTGTGTTATGGCAGGAGGTATCATGTCTTTTACTGACATAGGCGTACAGGTTCCCATTTTTGTAAAGGGGGGGGGCAGGGGGTAGCAGATCAATTTTGCTCTCATTTAATGATTTTAAAAGAAAATGCCACCTTATTTTTTGCCCAAGTAAGAAACTTGCTCCAGCTTTTGATGGGCAATTGAGTAACAGTGTAATTATACACATTAAAATATATTCCGATTGTATTATGGCAGGAGGTATCATGTCTTGTACAGAGGGGGGGGAGCCACCTTATGTTTTACCCGAGTAAGAAACTATATATTAAAATATATTCCAATTTCTAAACCACACAAAATGTCTAAGCTACAATTTTTTATGTTCCCAGTTTGACAAGTGGCAAAACTGAGGTGCAATTACAAAGTGGCATGTGGTTGAATAGACCTATTCAACATGTCAAAATAGTTTTTAGTTCAATCTTTTCATCGTCAATGCGAATACCAGTTTTCACAAGCCTACCTCACGCTGACATGTCTATGTAATTGCATGTATTACCAGAAATACTTTTATCGATATCGCAAAAACATTGTGTTCTATGCTGACTTTGAACCGAGATCGAGTATGCATTGCCAGGAAAATAATTGTTGTTGGGTTCAGTTTTTAATTTGGTTCAATAAATGTTCCAATCAGTGGTCCACAACTGGTTCATCAAAGGCCATAGTATGTGCTGTCCTGTCTGTGGGACATTGCTTATAAAAGACCCATTGCTGCTTTTTGGAAAGAGTAGCCTATGTGGCAGCAGCAAGTTTCCCTAAAAATATGTCAGAATGACGATATGATTGACTTCATTTAGCTGATGATAAGATAAAAAATCAATGTGCTCTAGATGCGTTGTTAAATAAAAACAAACTTTACTTGGTTCAATAAATGTTTGCCCCAACAATAAACAAGGAGATGATTAGTATTTTAAAATTATATTAATAAATATAAAATATGGCTGAAAGAGAAACAAATTACGAAGAAAAAATGAGCTGAATTATCATTAAAATTTCAGAATTCATAATTTACTTAAGCAAAAATTTAATTGATGCATGTTTAATTTTAAGTACGTAAGCAGTTAAACAGTACCAAAGGCAGTCCATCAGTTGTTTACTTTAATACATGAAGATGAATCCATTAGCTTATCTCATTATGACAGCATTTACTTTCTTATTTCCAGTCACCCTCTGGGACACTTATCCAAAAGGTGTGTTGATAGTAGGAATTTGGAGATACCCTGTATATAATTATGTATATAAAATAAAATACATATAATTTCTGTTTTGGGAGCCAAATTATACTATGTATTCTGAACAAAATAATACTACATGTATTTATTAATTTTTGTTTCTTTTTTCAGGCAGTTTTATATGGAAGGTGCTATAATGTTGTCAGATGATGCTAATGTATTGTGTGGAGTGCTGCTTGGACTTAATGCTATAGACTTCAGGTAAGATTTCATTGTGTCCGGTCAGCAAAAAAAAACCAAAAATTGAACTCAACCAGACGACAGAAACAGATGGGATTTTGCTAATACTGCATGAAATCTAATCTGAAGAGTAGATTTCATGCGGTGCAAGACCAGACCGACACCATTTTGACTGACCATTCCACCCCATCTCCCCCATTTATAAAACAAAACTTTCCTTGAATATAACTTTGTAAAAATGTGATATTTCAGCTTCTGTCTGAAGGGAGAAAACACAGATCTTCTGGGACCACTGGCTGTGGACTACACACCATTTCTCAAGTTCCACCAAAGGTTTGTACCCTGTGACACTTTCAAAACTTTCTGTGATAATTCTCTCTTGGTAACTAAAGCACAATTCATTGGCACACGGATCCGACACAAATCTGATATGTATCCAGTCCGCAAAACTAACATTATGGTTATAACATTATGGCGTTTCCGTACATGCATGATATTCACTTCGCAGAAAAAGCCTTCGATTTCTACTGAGGAAAGTGAAATATTGACAGAGAGAGACCACCACATCATTGAGTGAAGGATGTGGAAGCTGTCCACACATGTCGGTTTTTGGTTCAAAAGTATTTTTCCTACTGTTATGGACATGTATTGGCCAATGAATTGTGCATATGTGGTCATTTTGGTAACTAAGTGGTGGTCACAATTAACATCATTTTTCAATCTGTAAACGGTTTAAATACACAGTATGGGTGACAAAGCCATTGTACATCGTAAGAATAAAAACTGACAATGTGCAGCCATCAAAATTGGCAATACAGGCAAGTCCACTTAATAGTATTCCTGATATTTGCATAATAATATTATTCTTTGCATATATTTGCATATGAATGGTTCTGTACAGCATAATAATTATTATTACAAATGAAATTAGTAGCATATTTAATCCACTGCTGAGATGAACGAAAACATAATTGACACTCGCAGAACACACACTAAGTTTGAGTAGGGTGGGAACAGAAGGACTAAACAAGATTCATTCCAAAATTGACTTATTTCACTAAAATACTGGATTTCACTAAAAGACTGGATTTCACTAAAAGACTGGGACATAGCTTAGATAGAGCTTTCATCTAAAGTACAATGGGTTATCGGATCAATTCCTTTTCGATGGATCCTTTGGGCTATTTCTTATTACAGCCTGTGAGCTACAAAGATGAAATTGTCTCCCTTGATTGCAGTAATGTATTGACAAATGTCTGGGTTTTTTCAGTATTTTCTGTTCACTTGAAATAAAAACTTCAACAGCCTCTTCTTTAACATTATTTGGTTTGGAATGTCTTTCAATTTAAGCATGATAGATAATTTATTCAAGATGGATGCAAAATGCTTTGTAATGTATAGTTTTTAACGAGTTGACTTAAATCTGTTGTTTCAGTCATGAGAGTGTGACGCATGACTTGGAGGAGATGCGTGAACTATCGAACTCGAGTCTGAGTTCGAGTATAATGAGTGAAGATATCGATGAGATGACCGCCATGAAACTCAAGTTGAACAGCCTTCAGCAGAAATACAGAAGTATCGTCGAGCAGAAGGTAAGTAAACTCAAACCTACACATGTGACCATCTATATTAAGTGGCCATCTGTGTTAAAGATTTACCTTTATTATCAGCTGATTTAATACAATATAACCTCTATTAAGCAGCTATCTATGTTAAAGAGTTACCATTTGTTTCCAACTCAGGTAATTTAGTACATTATAGCCTGTATTAAGCAGCAACCTATCTTAACCAATTCACTGCGCTGTGGATGTACGACGTATGTCCTAAAATAGCGATCGGCAATGCTGTATAGACATACAACATATGTTCAAATACAACATATTTTCTTTTTTGTCCAGCATAGCAGAAAAAAACAAGACTAAAAAGTAAATAGATTTATCTCCCCTGAAAGCACTTCTTCACTGAGTCAAACAAAGCGTATTATCGTAATTGAATGGCAGATCTTGGAACGTTCTTTTATGAAAGGTGATGTGAAAATTTCTTCTACTGGACTCCATTGTTGGGAGGCAACAAATGCGGACATTGGAGAAATTACAGGATAAAATTTCGGTCCCGGAGTGGCGAAACTTAATAAAGTTGATCTCAGTGACCCAGTTTTTGATGTGGACTATTTTCACCTGTATGTTGGTGTCAGTGTTAGCTGTGGTGATATTATGATTTTTTTTTTTTTATGTCTTTTGGGAAGTTCGTGTAATAACCAGATTCACTTTTTAGAAAATTTCTGATATAGACAGAATTATTACTTTCCTTTCTTTTGATATATACTTTTATGCAGTTATCTTCAATAGTTTTGGAGATAAAAGGAAGATTACAAGTGTGATTTCTCAGTTTTTTTAGAATTACTCTCAGCATAGCGCTTGACAAAACATGCCAGCAGCGAAAGGGTTAAAGAGTCAACTTTATTTTCTTCCAAATTAGCTAATTTAGTAAAAGGCTTATGATGTTATGCAAATAATTTTCTTTCTTTCTTTCTTATTGGTGGAAAACCCGAAACAGGTTTGAACATTTCTTATTGCCTTTGAGCTGTTTGTTTTATGTTTAGTGTTTATGTTCAGGGTTACTTGGAAGAGCTTGTGAGACTTCGAGATGACCAGAACAAAGAGTTTCAGAATCAGCACCAATCATTGGTCGAGAAGCTACATCGTGAAGAGGTCATAGGTCAACAAGAACGTCAGCAGCTTGAGACGGTCATTTTGGAACTTCAGGAACAGTTGTAAGTTGAGATGTTTTAGTCGTTGAAATTTAAGATATTATTTTTAAGGGAGTTGATAATTCCCATGTCTCATCGGGATGTAACTTCAAAAAAGGAAGTAGTAAGGAAAATCAGGTTTGAGCTAGAACAATATTTTCTAGACTAATGTGACTAAGGGTCATCCATTTTTTCACCAGAAGCGGAACAAAAAAATATGATTTCAAAATAGTAATTATAGTCATTTTAAAAATTATTTTGAAAAGCATGTCCCTTTAACCCCCTCCCCCTCAAAGTATGTTTCGTACACTCTTGAAAATGATGAAAAAAATGAATGACCCCTAAGTTTATTATATCATGTCACAAGAAAGTACATTAAGTAAGTTCCAGTTTACCTGTTCTCACTGTCTGTCTGTCTCTCTGTCTGTCTGTCTGTCTCTCTATGGGTTTGGGGGGAATGGGGGAGGGTGGGTCAGATGTTCCACTCTTTTCTTCTTCATCTTTCACTCATGACAGTCTCACTGCATTCATCTTATGCCCAGAGTTTCCTCAAGCTAATGCCAGTGACATTGTATATGTATTATCCCTTTTGTGTCTTGGAGGAATCTCCCAAGTACAATAAGTATTAATTGGAGATTAAACCTTACATTTTGAGTTATTTATTGTGTGTTTTGTAAGGTAAGCAGTTATTTGCAGTATATACTGATAACAAAAACAGCACCTAGCATAAATACATTGAGTTATTCCCCTTGAGAGTATAATAAGAATGCCTGAAATAATCTTAATGCTCAGAAACTTATTTAGGTGTAACGATACCTTTAATATCATGAATTGTGCCTATGAATACTCTAAATCAGGAAAATAATGCAAGCAGGAATTTATTTAGAAAATCCAACTATAGACTATATTAATAAAATTGACATCAAACTGAGAAAAAACAGTATTAACCCCAATAACCGATGTTTAATTTTGTGAGGGTAGGGTGAGGGTGGGGGCGTTAAATAGTCAATCAATCAAACTGAGAAAAACTATTTTTATGTACTATATAATAATTTTAGTTATATTCATAAAAAATGAGTTTTCCTGTTTTCCATTATTATTGTTGTTATAAATCTTGTTAATATTAATATTATTTTATTATTTAATTTTATTATTATTTTATTAATATTATTATAATTATTTTATTATTATTATTGTTTTATTATCCAAATTACGGACTTCAATTAACAGTTTTAGTGTGCCTCCACCAAGACGCATTAATTCCATAATACGTTAAATTAATGGTTTATGCAAAACAAATTCAAATGACCCATTTCATTTTGCATATCCCATTACATAATGTGCTGTTATTTGAGCAGTAACAGTGTTTTAAAAATGTGTTATGCACATTCTCGTCAAAATTGCATGGATCGTTTTGTTTGTGTGTTGCTCAGTCATGTCCAGTTTTACGTAACCCATTTTTCATTTGCACAACATCATTTACGAGGAGTAAAATTTTATAAATTGGTTAACTACATTTTAGTGAATTTTTAAATTTCAACAAGTCTATCACAAAACTGTATTTATACGAGCATTGAGTAAACAAAACTATCATTTGCACAATTTTCCGATGCCTGATTTATAGTACTGTTTCACAGGGCTGTGGCAAAATCTGAACATCAGCTTCTTCAACAGCGTCTATCATTGTTGATGCAGCAGCGACAGATGAACACTCAGACTGTCCGTGATATTCAGATGGTTGAGATGGCTGGAGAGAGGGACCCGATGAACACACACTTTGTAGATAGTCTCACTGACCAGTTAGTATTCAACAGTATTAAATAACTAAGGTCACGTTTTTTAAAATTAAATCTTTCACAGATCCACTGACGTGTTTACAAAAGGCTCGCTGGAAAAATAAAAGTTAAAGAGGTTTTTCAAAAATAAAACTCCCCACAGATACTCACGTTTTCATTTCCGACCAAAAATAAAAAATCCATCAAATCTTTCCAATGTTTTCTGTGGGAGTAAAATTGACAATTTTGATTAGAAATGCAGGAATTTGTGACATATGTGCATCTGAAATTTGATCGGAGTGTCTCCAGTTGCCATTTTTTAATAATCTCGCAATTTGTGAGAGTTCAGGTTCAGAACAAGAGTTCGACATGATCATACCAAAATTATGTTGTACTTGGTTATAAACATGAGATGTATTAATTAGTATTACGTTTATTATTTTTTTTGATGGCAAATTGGTTTCTCCAAGTGCCACCTATACCGTATTTACTGAATAATCACTCAGAACTGTTGATGAACATCGAAGAGTTCTGAAGGGTAATAAAGTGCCATCTATATTGAATTATTTTTATGGGGAATCTCGATTTTCACTCACGTGACGTGAACATATCTTTACACTTACTTTTTTCACAATTACCATTCTCATCCCTGCTTTTTCTTCTGGTATATTTCATCTGCATTGCTAAATATATTTGCCATTCCAACCAGTGTTCCACAACTGGTATAACAAAGGCTGTCTGTCAGAAGAAACATATAAAAGATCCCTTCCTGCTAACGGGAAAGTGTAGTGGGTTTCCTTTGATAACTATGTCAAAATTGCCAAATGTTTGATATTCAATAAATGATGATTAATAAATCAGTATGCAAAAGTGGTGATGTTAAATAAGATTTTTGGAATTAAAATAAAATAACATGTAATTTAATTTTTTCAGACACAGCATCACAAGTTCTACGGACATGCAGCATCACACCTATCTGCAAACAGATAATGGAAGTCTCTTGTCTGATGCTTCTGGTCCCTTCCCAATACAGGAAGATTCCCACAGCATGATCCCTTTAGCCGGATCCCTGACAGAAGTTCCTATTCACAGCACTGACTCCGAACCTGTTGCTGATGGCAAACAGTTTCAAATGCTACCTCTTCAGAGTCCAAGTCTTTCAGATACCCTGGCTAAAACAGAATCAGATTCTTTGCAGGCAATAGATGATAAACTTTCTGATTCTGCAGCAAGAATCACAGACCCACTAAGTAATATACCGGCAGATCATTCACTGGCAGGAGGTGATAAACCTTCGAATGTTACAGATCCCATAATTAAAACAGATGGACAGGCAATAGATGGACAACAATCTGGTGCTGATGCAGATTTTACCAACACACAGACTGAAACAGAGTCTGTTCCTTCACAGCTTGTTGGTAGTACACCTGATGCAGCCATTGAGCATGAAGAATTTGATGATACTTCCAATCTTGACAAACCTGATGAAATAGTTGATTCTGTGATTGTGGAAACCAAGGACAGCTCTAATGTGCAAGTCCGAGGTAGCACAAATCAGTATTATTCAATTACTGCTGTCGATGTGATGGATACGAATGTAGAAGATGATGCTGTGGTTGGTGATCAGAAAGTGGACGATGTTGGAAGTGAAAGTAAAACTTTAAAAAAAAAAGGTATTGAGAACAAACAAATGTCAGAAGACAAAGAACAAATTAAGAAAGATTCGGAGGATGGTTTGAAATCGGAAGGAAGTAAAGATAATGATTCAGCTTCATCAGAAGATAAAGAATTGGAAACACATGATGCTGAAGGAACCACAGAAAAGACAGAAGCATCCCTTGAGCATGATGGTAAGGAGAAGTCAACATCAGAAGCCGAAGTACCATCGAAAGAAATGGTGAAGTCTTCATCATCTGATGGTTCAGAAACTCCTCAGACTCAGACACAGGAAGAGTCCAGTTCTTCAGATGACAAGGATCCATGGGAAATGGTTGGTAAGGAAAGTGGAAGTGGCAACGACAGAAGTTCTGATGACAATATTGAAAAAATTGACGTCTCCCCGGAAGTGTCTGTTTCAGATGGGCTTTTGTCGCCTGGTGATGATTCTGAGAGCATTCAGAATGCTCCAGGTGAAATGGTTGATAGCATTCCAGAAACTGATGGAGAAAGCATTCCAAAGAAAAGTGACATTGATCAGTAACGATATTAAAGATTTTCTGTCAGAACATAAACATTTTAAGTTCTAGTCACTATTTGTGCCATGTTGGAGTTAAACAATGTACTTAATTCATGATAGAATTTCTTTTTTTAAGTCTGCTAAAACTTATTCCAAGAAATATACAAAATGGAGGGAGAAGTTTTTTCAAAACATATTAATAATGTTTCATTAGTTGCCACATCAAAATAAAGAATACAGCATTTTGATGATATTTAAAGAGAATGCATTCTAATTATGTTTTGCCATAACGAATGGTTATTTTGAAAGTTTACTTTATTTTTGAAGATATTTTTACTTTTAGTTAAGTCTTATTTAACCAAATGACAAGCCATGCAGTTTTGTGAACATGGTTTCCACCAGATACTATTTTTGAGAACATGAAGGCATCAGGGCCCAGTTGCTCAAAGCAAGGTTAAGCTAACCATGGGTTAGTTGAATATTTCAAAACCAAATTATAAATCATTGCAAATCATTATTGAAGAGATATGTTGAAACTTTGTTTATTATAGCCTACGATATCCATAAATAACCAAAGCAGAAGCATATTTGAACTTTCGTTGAAGATATTTTAAAGAGAAATATTCATCCTCCCCATGGTTAGCTTAACAATGATTTGAACAACTAGGCCCAGGTGTTAGTGAAAGGTTATGGCATCCTGCTCTACCTCTTTTACATGTTGTTCTCGTCAGAGCTTAATGGAAAGATACAAGATCAAAGTAAGATATCGCATCAGACGTCATTTTAATCGGTCAGGCTTCATACGTTTGGAATGTCTAGTAACCTTTAAATTTCTTAACTGGAAAATATAATGAATTTAACTACTTTTGTCAAAGAAAAAGATCAAAACGGCTTTCCCATGGGATCCTCAGTCTGAATATGACAAAAATAAACTTTCTCGTGGGACGGTCTGGCCAAAATTGATGCAACCAGCAATGACAGAATGTCGTTTTCCATACGCTATCACTTTTGAAAGTTTAATTCTATAAACGTTCCTAGACTGCTAATTAAAACTAAATCTACTTTTAAAATAATCCACTTTGTCATGCCTGACAAAAATGTTTCTGAAATTATTTTCCTACAAAGTCTTCATCCTCACAACAATAGGGTTAATAAGTAGCTATTAAGTACCAACATTTAACATGTAATATGCGGTGAAGTGTAATTCTCATTAGACACGCAGTTATGTTGTTTTAATAATCTATTTTAAGTTAAAATTATCAAAATATTCAAATAATCTCGAATCTCGGCATGTTAATAGATAATGCAGTATTACGTATAAAAAAAAAGTAATTCTGAAAGTATTTTGATGTATAAAATTATTTGATCATTTAACGTATAAACATGGATACCATTTTAAAATGTTATTGACCAAAAAAACAACAACATGTGACTAACAAAACATATACAGTTAGCACTAATACCTTATTACCATTATCAAAAACTGTGATAAAAACTACTAAAATTAACATTCGTTACTAAAATTAACATGTTTATAAACATTCGTCAAATATACTGAACAGCAAAAGATCCGGTCTAATGAAATTAGACGAACAATTCATTCATGATCAAATTCATGCTGTGGACGCTTTATACTGCTCTGCACATGCCTTTTGTAAGCCAAACAGCCAACATCAAAATATGGTTAACTTTTATTCAATCAAACATTGCAAATTAAATTTCCGTTTCTTTTGCTGTTCAATATATAATTTTTAAATGACAATGTATCTTGTAAATAATTTCAATTTTGTTAAGAATAAGACTCAAAAATATATATGGATAATTTGTTTTCTTCACCTTTTTTAAAAATAGTAATGAAGAGCTGAAGCAGTCTAAGGAAATTAACATCCAAATTTATTTAACACTGGTGTTCAGTTATTGCAGATAACATTTGTGTACCTTGAAAAAATATTTTTAAATAAGAGATGTGTTTAAAGCCTAGTGCACACAACAAACAAAAACATATACCAGTAATGTGTTTTTGGAGATTGTGTTTGCAATCTACTATGTCGAAAAACAAAACTTTAGTAAATAAAACCATGTTTGACTTGCAAAATAAGTTTAGCCAAACATGTTTTTACTTAGGGAAATAATGTTTTTGTTTGGTTTATGCACTAGGGTTAAATCACTTAAGAATTTAAAAAGAAACCACACATAAGTGGTACATTATTAAAAATTATTGGTATTGGTTTGTATAGTGAAATAAAGGTTTAATATTTTACATTTGAATATATGAATACATGATTATGTTAATGTCCCAACTCTAAGATTTCATTAAAATTTTAATTAGCAAATTATCATTGTACAATATTCCAGTTTAAAGTGTATAGTTATCACCATACATCATTTCAGTGAGTAAAAGTTTGGGATATAATCTGAAATATTTCATTTTTTTGTTTTCTCAAACCAAACCTAAAGCAGTTGGAATGGTGTTTTAATCAGGTATTCATTTGTACATATTATATTTGATCCAAAAAAAAAAAAAAAAAATGCGGAACTATCACTTTGATGTTGAAGAATAAACAAACACATAACATTATATTTACATCCCGTGATCTGTGTTACACACTACCAATAATAAATTCATTATACATTAACTAAACAATAATTAGTTAAAAGTTTATTGCACAATTCCCTTACATAACAACATTCAAAAGAAATCAAATGAATTATTCTCTATCCATATAAAAATTATGATTAAATACAATTGATAGAGAAATCTGGATTCTATTCTATTATAGGGATGCTTCTTTAGCAGCTATGGAAACAAGTGCTATGGAATCCAGTTGCCAACTAATTCTGTATATTCCTAAAGTAGTCGGGATTTTCACAGAATCAAAGATATTCAAATGTGTGCAAAAATTTCTGTTTTTAGCTATTTTTGGCTGTTCTTTTAGTAGAATTTTAACTCCATTTCTCACTTTAGGAAACCATAAAAGTAAAATTCTAAATTGACATAAAGCTGGTATGCATTATCGTTAAATATAATGACCTGTAATTGTGACAGATGACAAAACCAAATGAAATTATGTTGATAATACTGAATAGATACACATTTAACATTCATGAAGTTGTCAGTTTTATTTGGTATCTAATACAAACAATAAAATGTTCATATACAAATAACCTAAAACAGTTTGTTTTTCATTTAACGATGCCTCTAAAGCACATTGATTTTTATCATATCATTGGCTATTGAACATCAATCATTTGGTCATTCTGACATGTATTTAAAGGAAACCCGCAGCCACCACATAGGCTACTCTTTTACTGATAAGCAGCCAGGAGTCTTTTTATATGCATCGTCTCACAGACAGGACAGCACATACCACAGCCTTTGATGAACCAGTTGTGGATCACTGGTTGGAACGGAAAATAGCCCAAACTGCAAATGGGAACACTGAGAAGGATGGATCAGACAACCATAACCTAAAACAATGACAGATGCTGATGCAGGATTTCTGAAAGGGGCGGTCCAAATGTGATGGGTGAAGTACATCACTACGAGTGCAGCACTGAACCTATCCTTAGTGACATCACTGAACCTATCCTTAGTGAAATCACTGAACCTATACTTAGTAACATCAATGAACCTATCCTTAGTGACATCACTGAACCTATACTTAGTAACATCACTGAACCCATACTTAGTAACATCACTGAACCTATCCTTAGTGACATCACTGAACCTATACTTAGTAACATCACTGAACCTATCCTTAGTGACATCACTGAACCTATCCTTAGTGACATCACTGAACCTATCCTTAGTGACATCACGTCACTGTCGTTCTGCTAGTTAACCAGTCTACCACTGCCAAATGTAGTGGCACTGCGTGTGATAATATCGTTTCCCCTTAAAGGTTATGGTCAGTTTTCAAAAAGGAGGGGTCCGGATTCCTGAACTCACCCTGGACAAGAACAATGATGGGTAAACTCTTGAGAAGTGACAGTACAAGTTGAGCTGACAAGATGCAGACATGAAATCAGATTTTATTTGTGCCCATTATTTATTTACAGTATGGGTATGCATAAAAAACCCACACAGAACAATGTGTAAAAAATATTCTCATCACATTAATAGGCTGGCTTGTGGGATATATACTCAATCAAAAAAGAAAGTATGCATGTTGAAATTGTTTTCTTTTTTATAGATGTGGTCACAGTAATGGTCCATTGGCAGCAAAAAATTGCGCAACTTGTGATATTACTACACACACACACACACACACACACACACACCTCCTTCAAAATGGGGTTGTTATCTAATACCAAAATTTCTGCCATGAATGTCGTCTGGTTTATGAAATAAATGATTATTGTTTACAAGCATAATTTCTTTTTTGGTTGAGTATAGAAATGTTCTACAATCAGGAATTATGTTTCTTATAAATATGTACTTTAACATAATATATGCATATTCATAAACAACATTCAAAAGAATTGTGTATATTAGGTACATTATAAGTATCAAAAATTGTAAAAAAATATGGGAACTTGACACAAATATTCATGCATAAAAACTTTAGATCACAAATGTGTGTCTGTAAAGACGGTTTGTTCTCTGGTGTAGCTGTAGGCGGGTCCACTCAGGCTGTCCAGATCATCATCATACTGAAAATAATATTTAAAAAATGATTAACAGGGGTTGAAATTAGTCAACTTTCTTCAAGACTGTTGGGCCAACCTACAACAAAGTCTGCCATTCCCAATCAAAAGATGCAAGACATAAAACAAATTTCCATAAAAATTCTGGCAATAAATTTTGTTTTTAATGATTTACTTCTGTAATGGAATCAGTTTCACAGATATTTCAATATATAAATATTTTACATAAAACATTTTGTCAATATAAAAGCAAAATAATTTCCAGGTCTGAAATTATATTTTCTGACCAAAACAAGTTGGGTTGTCAGTTTTTTGAACCCTGGAAATGTTTTATCTTACCATTCATCCCAAAAATACAATTTTATTACAAGTCATCTGATAAATAGACTCTTCTTTAATGTGAAAATCTGTGTAAAAGCATTGTCCATCTGTTGACAGCAAGGTTAAGCTACCCAAGGCTGTGTGGAATATTTCTCTTTTAAATATCTTAATGGAAAGTCAAGAAATAGTTTTGATTTGATTACTTAGGGGTTATTTTATATAATTACGTATTAAGTTTCACCATTTAAACTGCTCTGCAATAATTTAAAATTTATTTTTAAAATTTGTTCTTAAACATTGTTATATTATATATACATATATATCAAGGCACAAATTAACCAGTGTCACATCATAATTTGCAATGGAAAAAATCCCAACTGCGAGTCAAAATTATCTGTTCAAAGCAAAATGCAAAACACCACTTTTTCTCTGTACCAATGCTACCTGATACACATTTGTCGATGTCAAAGCATCTCACACACATAATGTCAATGAATTGATGACACTGCACAGTTAGAATTCAGTAATGTACTCTCACAAAGCTTGCTAAAAGTAGTCTGCGAATTGTTGGAAATTATTGCTACACATTTTACCAAAATTGCTAATCATTTTTTAAAATTGGCTAGCAATTTGCTAGTTAAGTGAAAAAAAATTTTTTGTGCCTTGTATATATATATATATATATATATATATACAGTGAAACCCCATCTAACGACCACCCCGGTACTAAGACCACCCTGCTATAAAGACCGATATTTTAAAGACCCGA
>JAULBS010120293.1:0-14246 GCA_032355785.1 Symmetromphalus regularis | reverse complement strand
TTTGACATATATTTTTTTCAGCCAATTCTAAGACGCAGTGGTGGAAGCCATTTGTTGATCTGACATGGAATGACCCAGTTAGTACTTTTTAATTTTTTAAATTTTATTTCAGGGCAAAAAAACGATCAGAAATTGGTTTTAACTGATGATTTTTGTTGGCAACCAGTTCAAAATGACAATCCTGTAAATGTCATACACTGACCATTAACTGTAATTTTTAAAAGGCATTAATTTTTATTGTGCTTTTGACATCCAGTTTATAACCATACTGCTTTACGGAGGTAAACCGCAGTATCCGACATGTTGGCTGAAATTGAGTTTTTACTATTTTTGAATTATGCAGTATCTGCTCTACCTCGTGTGTAAATGAAATGCTTGTAATAGCCCAAGTATCCATAGAAACAGGTCACCACTGATCTCCAAAAACATGTCTTGGAAGAGCTGATTTCGATACTCAAGTCATTTTTCTCAGCTTCCCTACTTGTGTAAATATTGCTGTTTATCTTTGTAGGACAGCATAGTGGTTTAGTGTAATGTTCTTTAGCTGTTGGGTGTAGTGGTTATACATGTATAACTGGTTTCCTTCAGTTTTGATAGAAATATTAATCTAGCACTAAACCCAAATCCAAGTCTTAAAAGTTGCTTTGGGGAGGCTATCATATTTCAAAATGGCTGACAAATTTTACTTGAAAGCTCCCAGTACAGTTGAAGTGACAAGTCTTTGAAGTGAACATACAAAGAACTAGTACAGTAGTATCTCACACTTCTATACTTGACATGCAACCAGCTCATGTCATCTTTATTGTAATACAAAGAGCTGAAAGAGTAATAGCCTGGAGTCATTGAAGAGGAACCGCACCTGTGTGACCAATCGTTATCAGTGGGATATGACATGATTATTGTAAATGCTATAACCTATTACAAATGTACATGTATGTTTGACATTTCCAAACTTGGTATGTTGACAACTTCTTTAATGTTTTCATAAAGGCCACAATTATAAACAGAACAGTTTATGTGCAGTTGGTGTAGATATATTGAAATGTTCACCATCATATGACCGAATTTAATGAGCTATGTATTTTGTATTTAAATTAGTGTATTATAATATATAATTTATAAACTGTTTCATATAACAAAAAAATAATATTGTATTAGTAATTTATGAAGAGAATTTTTTTTATCCTGTGTTGAAATGATTTCCACATAAAATCGTTTTTCTACTGTTACCAGACACCATACAATATATTTGTGATCCTGTTAAATTGAGAATGTGTCTCAATATTAAAAACAGCAATGATACCTAGAGGGCAGTGTTCATCTGGGCATGGTAAAAGTTATTTTTGAGGATGCAATATTATACTTTAGATGTTGTCAAGTTAATTATGCTAATATGATTTCACGTATCAGTTAAACTGCTGTGCTGCACCTTTAACATTGTTGAGACATGACGAACAAACCAGATGTTGCTTCTAGCAAAACCTGTTTGAACAGTCACCTTTATTAAGCAGATGACTGTCATAAGAGGCAATCTTTTGGTTCTCTTAAATAAACTAACCTTGCAACATACAATGTGTGATAAGCAGCCAGTTATTTTGTTATTCCATTTGAGTTGAGATGTGAGAGGTCTTTCAACAATTATGTAAAGTAGAATCAGCCATTTTTCAAACTTACATCATGTTTTGTAATGTGATATTTGTCCCTTGCGTGACTGTGACTTAATTTGATCAATATTTTTATGTGCAAATTTTTAAATTATTTTTATTTTTGTTTATTTTGAATAATAAATATTATAAAAAATAAGTCATTCTGTAAATGTATAATGCTTAACAAATATCCACTTCTATTCTCCATATTTTGTAATGAACACCCCTTTCACTTGATATATAAATATTGAACATCTAAACCAAGATGTATTTCATATGGTTTACTTCAATAGAATAGAGAATAAAAGTGACAATAGTCTTTAAAAATAGATCACTTATGGTGTCCTCTCCATAGATGAAAGGTTTAATAGCTTAGCAAATACTGCCCACATGAAATTATACCATAAAACATGCGTAGTCAGCTTCATTGGGATGTATTAAATTAAAACATCCTATACTAATACTATTGTAGATCTACATGCTTGTTCAAGCATGCGTGAGACCACAACAGATGTAGATGATACCATTAGTCAAGGCAACAAGATGCTAAGGGGACATCCATTTTTTCATTTTTTTTTTCACGAGCGTGCAAAACGTACTTTGGGGGTGAGGGTGTTAAAGGGACATGTACGCTTTTTAAAATAATATAAAATGACGATAATACTATTTTGGAATCATTTATTTTTCCTTTTCAATTTGTACACTTTTGGTGGAGAGGGAGGGGGTCTGGGAAAAAAGTACACTTTTTACACTTGTGAAAATGATGAAAAAAATTGGATGAAACCCTAACTAAGCCTTGCATATCACTAATAATTGCAAGGCCCATACTTAAAAACACTTTAGGCCCAATTTCATTTTTAATGTTCAGCTTAATTCAGTTCAAATATTTTCAATGAATTTGAACAAGGAATCTGGTATGATTTCTTGATGGTTCAACTTTGATTCATGGTTCAAGGTACCATTTTAACTTTAGTCCATGGTCAGAAGTTTTAAAAGCACTTTGCTTGGACAGTGAAATTCCAGAATCATGGTATAATTTTTTAACATTTATTTTTCTTATTTATTTGGTATGTGGCACAAGAATCTCATTCCAAGAATAAAGGTTCTGGAAGTGATAAATTCCAACTACACGTACCCAGGATGCAGTATAATGAAATACCACAGGAAGATAGGAACTACCTTCTAGAATTGTTTTCGTTGGATAAAAACACTTGGATTGCTTAATGATATATATAGATTACATTCGCACTCCCACAGACATCAAACACCAAAGATGTTGGTAAACAAGTTGTGAACTACTAGTGAGAATGGGAAACAGTCCAAGGTGTTTACTGAGGGAGAACAATCTACAACTATGCATCTCTGCTGACACTACTAATGAGCTATAAGTGTATGTACAGCTCACTCGAGTCGTGCACCAAATTTTTTACATCAGATTCGGTTATCTTGATGTGCATGCACATACACCACTGTACTTGAATTTTGAAAATACAACTTGTTACAGTATTTTTCTATCACTGCAGGTTTTTGCAGATAAATTTATTTTGGGTTAACAAAGACTTAAAGATAAACATTTCTGAAATCAGATAAATAAAACTACTCTTTTTATAAATTTTTCATAAATTATATTAAAAATTAAAGCATGGAAGCCAAAAAAAAAAATGAATAGATTTTTCATGCTTATTATTTCTAGTGTCCTTTTTCATAACCATAGCAACCATACCTTGTATTAAATTAAAAAACAAAAATACTTCTCCTACATAAATGAGTTTCAAGCAATGTATTAAAATTTGTTAATTTAAACAATCTTTTGTACATTTAACTAAAAATGACAAAATTGTCAAACACAATCTTTGAAGCTAATAAAAAAAAAATGGCTATGAAAAACTGCTAAATATGCAGAAATTGTAAAAAAAAAACCACTACTTTTTAAATATAATTTTATTAAAAATACTTTCTCTTCTAATTTCCAAAAATGCTTAATCTTTTTTCTCAACATCCATGCAAACTTAAAATATCCACAAAAAAACAGTGACTGCACGAAATGAAAACTGCTACAGTATTACATTACTTATATTTCATTAGCAGAAAAAATAAAATATCCTTCAGAAGACATTCTTATTTTCTGTAACAATATCTCATTTCAAAATTTGGAAGATACATATTTGAGAAATATTTTAGTTTGACGTTAAGCTATGTTACACCACATTAGTCATCTAATTATGTTACATACTAAGTATTTTAACGTACAATCTAAACAAAATTCATTGTACTTCACTGAATGGTATATAGAAGATGCCTCCTGAATAAGTAAAGTTAAAAATTATCAGTCTGTGGTAATTATGTTAAATGCTGTACTATGGTGAAATGTGTTCTCAATTAGGTGGAGCAAAATGTTCCAATCCTATGCTTTGATTGGGATAAATCAAATATTAAAACAATGTATCCTTATTTGTTTGGGATGAGGGATAATAAAGAACAATGTATTTTAATGAGATCTGGTCAGCATTAACATGTATAAATCTGAATTGTCCACATGCTTAAGTATCACTGCTTTTGTGTAGTAACAATCAAAACAACAACAAAATTAATTTTAAATAATTTTATCTGTACAAGAATCACAAAATAGCATGCAACAATGAATCTGTCATGTGCTTGAAAACGGGTATGGTATTAAGACCCTGATCAAACAATGTCGGGGTTGCTTAACATGAGCTAAGAAGATGAAATGTGTAGATGACAAAAGCTGGAGCAGAAGAAATGTTCATTATCCCTTTACTCCATACAAGTCTGTAGTGCTAATGAAGCTAGGACTTGATGTAAACAACACAAACATCTTTTTCCTTTTTATTTCTGTTATATATTTCCACTTTATTTGTTGTGTATAAAAGTTCTAAAACAAGGAACAACACAATCTCAGGAAACAGTGATAGCTTCTTGGTCTGCTTTCAGGCCATACTGTCAAGAAAAACAGAAGGAAACATAATAATATTGGAAAACATTGGGGAGATAATGCTATCGGTCATAAATGATGTTAACAGGAAATGTGACAGATTCTATAAACCACATCCATGGTGGACAAATAAAGTAAGCCAGATCAGAAATTGGTAATGCTTGTTTGGGTCTATGGACTAAGTAAAAAATTCTATACAAATTTCATGTAACAAATAAAACTGAAACACTCAACATAAAGTGTAAATCTATGGACATTTAATCTGTGATTTTGCTTTCCCCACCTCCAGTTTGGGAATCTACAGAAATGGACATCACTAAGATTCTGTATCACTCTTATGAAACATTTAGATAACATATATAACAAAATGCATACCCGATCTCGAAATTCTGTCAAGTTTCTTTTCATGGCATAAGCATCTTCACCATCAGCATAATACTTTGGTTCAATTTCACTGATACTGCAAAAGTGAGAAACAGATCAGCAGAACAGTTCAAAACATTCACATACCAGAGATTTAGTGGTGTTGATAATTTATAACTTATCTTTATACTGTTTTCCAATTAATATTTAAATATTGCTCTGATATGCTGCCTTAAGTGTTCAACAAGGAGACCTACATTAATTAATAAATTAGTATGGAAAAAGAAACCAGTAATTTGTAACAAACAATCTTTTACATGCATTTTCCCAGACAAGATAGCACAATCAACATTTATTAATCAGTTAAGAGGCACAGAATGGAATATAACCCAGTGATAGATTTAATAGATTTATGAGTAATTATGTGATGGAAGGTGCTCATGAATCATTCAAAAAATGATAATACCAAGTGTTAGCAAAAGATAAACTTAGATTTTTTATAACAACTACTTGAACAAGACTATATTACTAGAAACACTTAATATTCAGAATACAATTTCTACTGCTTTAATATCTTTGCAGATTTATATTGCTTCCTATCAAAGTGAAAGCAACTAAGGGGAGTTAACAATTATTGACATTTTTCCTAATTGTATAACACATGGTAGTGGCCAGCATACAAATATACCATATTAATCATAAAAAGTTGATTAAAACCATTTATTTATTTAATGACACCCATAACAACACAAACGTAAACCAGCTATAACTCAATTTTTTTTTTTTACCTTTTAGTGAAACAAATTTCTTGACTGGAAGGTCTGTACATATATATATACTTCATACAAATAGGAAAATGGTGAATGATTCTCAACCTTTTAAACGTTTTCATAATTATTAGATCAACCTACGAAATTACCACAACAATTGCAATACCACAGAGATTGTCATTTTATTTTCACTTCTCTATGGTAATATTTCTGCCATGAAGGCTTTCTGTAGTAATTTTTTTATTGTTGAAAATAAATTATATTTAGTAAACGGAAAAAAAAAGAAATTTAAATATTTGCTAAATACACCACATTAAACCTTTTGTTTCAATAAACTGACTGCTGAATTAATAAGAAAGCTAATTTTCCTGTGACTTTAGCACTTAAGATTCACCAAAAATGTTTTTCAGAATATCAATCACTTGCATGATTAAAATAAGATTAAACTCTTGTGACATACTTTTTTTTTAAATTATGATAAGAAAAATAATAATAACTATTTGTCATAATATACTAAGGCTTACTTACAACCATAAGCTGGAAAATCATGGCAGCAAAATTGCTGTGGAGACAATGTTTTTGCTGTAGTCATTATTTTAATTTCATGGGTTGTTTCATTCTCTATGAATATTTGCTAGGGTAATTATTAAAATAACCATCTGACTGACTAAATCAATGACAAACTTACGTAAACTTGAGAGTATGTGTATAGAGATGCAGTGCTGCTCTGTTGCTCTTTCTCACATGCAGGGACACATACTGTGCATTGAAGCATTCTACCATAGCTCGCGATGCCTGGTTCATCAGCTTCTGAGCTAACCCAAGTCGTCTGTGTGATCGTTTCACTGCCTGTAACAAACAACATCTCAGAATAACAGTCAAAATAAGATCCTTATTGAATCAGAAAATTTGTTACTTTAGACAATGTTAGAAAGGAAAGAGAATTTTAAAATTTATATTATAATTTTGGATTACAAAAATCAGTCTGGGTCTCACTTACACAGATGCCAGTTTAGATGACAGTCCAATGCAGAAGTTAAATTGCATATTGTCTGACTGTAGAAATTAAACTAAGTGATATATAAAATAAATTATAATATAAAATCTAAACACTGATCACATGGTGGCATTAATTTTAAAGAGTAACATTTAATATTTTCAAACATTTCAGCAGACAGCTGTCCGTAACAACAGAATTTTTAATGTAGATTATTTAAATCTGGGGATGTAATATTGGAAGAGTAGGCAAATTTCACAATTATCACTATATCAAGCTTTATCACAATTGTCCAAACTGATCTTAATAAAATGTCAATTAATACCACCACCCGAAATCAACATATCAAGTCCAATAATATAGGATGTTGGGATGAAGGGGAGGTCTGAAAATCTGTACAAACAGGAAAATGTTTAGAACTGACTCCTTACTAACATTTTGAGGTGTGTAATCTGTATATATGTGTGAGTACATGTAGTATGTAAACTACATAAAACTAACCAAAGATGTGATGTGACCATGTGGTACAGAATCTTCAGGATCCTCTTCCCTAGAATAAAAATTAAAATTTCAGCATAAGTCATAATTAGACAGAATTTGTTTTTAGAAAGAATTCAACATATTGTCTAATCTGCATGTTTTAACACACACACTCCACCCCAGCAACAACAAACACACAGTAATTCTGTCACTCTTTCTGATTAGCAAAATGTGGCCTTTTATATGAAAAAAATAACGTACAACAAAAATTGTTATTAATCAGAATATTAATATATTCTGCATGTTATAAGAAACAAAAACAAACTTTTTAAGAGATTAACAGAATGTAAAACTGCATAAACATATACATTATGTTTTTTACTAGTACTTTTTATTTTTTGAATTTTCACTAGCTGTCAGGCTAGTGGAAAATGATTATTTGATAGCCCAACTGGAAAAAAACACTAGTCACAGGCATTGGGATACCATATTCTAGCAACCCTGCACAAATACAAGTTATTTCATTGCATATGTGTATTAAAATATCTTAAAATAATTTTAAAATTATTTCTGTATTTTAAATGAAAATATATAGCTACTATTCTCCAATAAGTTAAAATGTACTCACATCTTTGCCAGAACATACCCAACAATTTTTCCATTTTCATCTTCAGCTATATAAGACAACTAAAAAAACAAGAGAAAAAAATAAAATAAATACATGTATATATGTATAATAACAGCCCTCAATGATACAAATGATGAATAAAACAGCCGACAACAACTGACCATTCACTTGAGAATTTTGTCAAATGATTTTCTGAATCTAACTTAACACATAGTAACCTCCTGATAACCTGAATGACCATCGACTCATTTTGAAGCTGAAAATGTCAGTAAGAATCATAACAGTGCTAAGCCTAAGGCCTCAATGTGTTAGGTGGCTCATTCTTTTAAGATTGTTTGCACTCAAACCTCATCAGGCTTTTCTGAAAGATGTTCTCGTTGATAAGTTAAGACAATTTTGTAGAGTACCATGTCACAAATTGCCATGTAAATTTAAGATTCCTACTAATAAACAATTGAGCAATTGCATACTATAAATTTACATTGGTTGGCAGTTATTACCAATCAAAATCTTTAAGATAAAATAAAACCTGTGACTAATCTTTAGCGAGAATGAGGGGTCAAAATTTGTTATTTTAGAGACATGGCAGGATAAGGAGAACACACCAGGACACAAGAGCAAACAAAAATGTTCTTTATGGAACAAATGCCTTGGTGCTGTTGGGAATCCGATCCCTGCTTTACATGACATATAGTACCAACTTACTTGTGGCCAAGACAAGCCATGATAGAAATAATACTTCATCTGATAGTTTTCAGGCAGACACAGTAGATTGCAGTGCTGCATGTTCATCAGATCCTCAGGCTGAAATCAAACAAAATAAAACATTTAGAATTTAAAATACAGAGGATCTTCAAGAAAATATTACTGAACAAGATTAATTTCTAATTTCTACAAGGTTACATGCTGCTTTCCCGCTGGCTTTCAATATTTCCTGTGTTTACATCTTTTCAAGTAGTGAACATCCCAATTTACAAATAGTTTATTCCAGTCATCTTATGTAAATGGAACTTTGACTCAAAATCATCAATTTTTTAAATTAAAATATGCACCTTCTTGCACAAATATATATACTTAGTACAATGCTTACTATAAAACTACAATAGAAAGATAAAACATTTAATAGATTTACTTCAATATTGCAAACACTGAAATTTTAAAAACTCTTTTGGTGATATGATTTCATCTTTCTGAAGACAGCTTTTACTCCCAATTAATTAATGGTGAACTGGTAAAAAACCTAATCACAAGACTGGAGTGCTGCATTAGTCCTCAAATTGTGTGAGAAAAATAACCCTTTACATGTATCGATCATCCTAAAGAGCGGGTACACTATTTACCACCCAGTAGCCTGGGAAGTAAAACGTCACCTGTGGGGTAGTGGTGGCATGTAGTCATATTTTGTATACTAATACACCTAAACATTATCTATTTGACCATACAGAAATTATTAATGTAGGGCTAAGGCAAAATAGCATTTATAAAATAATGTTTTTCATCTCCACGCTTTCAATAATATTAACCACCCGGGAAGTAAAACGTCACCACTGGGGTAGTCGTGGCATGTACAGTAGTTATATTTAGTATAATAACACATCTGAACATTATCTACTTGACCATAGAGAAATTATTAATCCAGACAAAATATTTAAAAAAAATATAATTACATTTTTCACCTCCGCGCTTTCAATAATATTAACCGCCTGGAAAGTAAAATAATAACGCTTAGATGAAAAACGTTATTTTATAAAAGCTATTTTGAGTTAGCCCTACATTAATAATTTCTATATGGTCAAGTAGATGATGTTCAGATATATCATTATTCTAAATATGACTACTGTACAAGTCACCACTACACCAAGGGCGACGTTTTACTTCCCAGGCGATTAATATTATTGAAAGTCCGGAGATGAAAAACGTTATTTTATAAAAACTATTTTGCCTACATTAATAATGTTTATTTGGTCAAGTACATAATGTTTAGGTGTATTAGTATACAAAATATGACTACTGTACATGCAACTACTAACCACGGGCAACGTTTTATTTCCAGTGTAGTTAATATTATTGAAAGCACAGAGATGAAAAAGTTTTATAAAAACTATTTTGTCTACATTAATAATTTTTATATGGTCAAGTAGATAATGTTTAGATGTATACTAAATATGACTACTGTACATGCCACCACTACCCCACGGTTGAGGTTTTACTTCCTGGGTGGTTAATATTATTGAAAGCCCGGAGACGAAAAACGTTATTTTCATTTGCCTACATTAATCATTTTTATATGGTGATATTGGTCAAGTAGATAATGTTTATGTGTATTAGTGTACAAAATAAGACTACTATACATGCCACAACTACTTCCCGGGTGGTAAATAGTATCACCATCTTTTTGGGGATCATTGTGAAGTGGCTACTATTAAAAAATTAGGCGGCAAGATGTCCTTATGTCCCCCTCCCCCAATTTCCATTTTATATATGTATCGTGATTAGAGTTAAAGTCAGGATTAAAGTGAGGATTAGGGTTGGGATTAAAGTAACCATTGGCATTACTGATTACAGCGATTGACATATTACGGGGAACATTTGGAATTCTTTCCCTTCCGTCTTGAAGTATTTTATGGGTGTCTTTGGGATATTTGTGGGGTGTCTTGGTGTATATAGTTAGGCCTATACCCCGACTATCGAACATAAATTGTTAAAATACTATCGTAACTATGACTATCATTGTATCAATATGACTATCAAAGTATTATATCGATTTCTAACCAATTTTAGGTATGTATAACTATATTTTTTTTTAGTTTCAGAATTACTTTAAAAATAATCACTTTAAATAAGTCATACCTGGGCACATCGAATATTCATTATTCAAATGAGATACAACAGAAAAATGCACAATTTTTATTTTATTATTGAACACACATTGCCATTTAACCGGAACAGGAAATGATACGAAAACCAAACCACATAAACCGTTTGCAATATTTAGAAATCAAATTAAACATCAAAATAATATTAAATACACGTAGGCCATAATTATAGCCAATAAGAAAAAAAATAGTTATTATTTAGAAGAAATTATAATTTACGACAACTAAATTCGTACAATAATGTTAAAAAGTCCAATAATACTGAGTATCTATAATTAATTTTCAAAAACTTTTTATTATTATTATTATATATATTGTTTTAATCGTTAATTATGGAAATTATTATTTAATAAATTAAAATTTGAAGAAGAGTAAATACATGTAGATTAAATTATTTTTAAAGGTTAGATATTTTACCCATTAATAGAGTTTCCCTTTGATGACAAGATTTTGTTTCTGAAGTAAATTTTATTGCCCCTGATTTAATTACTACCATTACCTTAGAGCAATAAAGACTAAACAGTAATAAAACAATGTATAATACATAAGTTATAATATACGTGTGTATCGAGTCATAAAAGCATTCATATCAAATTTGATGATATTAATACTGATAAAATATAGGTAACATACACACCTATACATACATATTAAATTTAAGTACTGTATTAGAAAAATTACTATTTATAATATTTATCTGTGCACGATAAGAAAGCAAAATATATCTATTATTGAGTTTTTTCAGGCACACATACAGAAACATTTGCATGTGTGTGTATATTTTCATAATATAGATTCATAATGTATAATGTAACAACTAAAGAAAGAAAAAAAGCTTTGAGGTGGTTTTGACCCCTGAAACATGCACACACAGTTGTATTTGGAAGACCAGGTTTTTTGTGTAACTTGACAATCAAGGTAGTTAAGTTCTTTTATGTATATACACATTTTCCTAATGCACTATTAATTAGGTGCAGATGCAGGATTTCTGAAAGGGGGTGTTGAGGGGGAGTCCAAATGTGATGGGTGAATACGACTGGGAAAAAATGTTTAATTTTCATGTCCTTCCACTCCAAAAATATTATAAAAGGAGGTCCGGACCCCCCAATAATGTAACATCTACCCTTAAGGGAGGATATTGGTGAAGAGAAGTGGGGTGGAGGATATTAGCTGTCCCCAGTTCTTTCCCTGGTCCTAATTTTACTGTATAATTAATCTTTTTTAAATAAAAATATCATAGCACACTGGATCCACTACTGTTAATGGTTTTAAATTTAAACATTGTAGTCTTAAGACTTCTTTCTTCTAACTGGAAACAGTCATGTATATGGAATAGTTTTGTTTCTTTCAGTAAACCATGTCACAAATACTGTTAGACACCATGTCACAAATACTGTTAGACACCATGTCACAAATACCATGTGTTTGACACCATGTAACAAATACCATGTTTGACACCATGTCACAAATACCATGTGTTTGATGCCATGTAACAAATACCGTGTTACAAATACCATGTGTTGGACACCATGTCACAAATACCATGTTGGACACCATGTCACAAATACCATTTGTTTGACACCATGTTACAAATACTGTGTATGACACCATGTCACAAATACCATGTTTGACACCATGTCACAAATACCATGTGTTTGACACCATGTAACAAATACCATGTTTGACACCATGTGTTTGACGACATGTAACAAATACCATGTGTTGGACACCATGTCACAAATACCATGTGTTGGACACCATGTCACAAATACCATGTGTTGGACACCATATCACAAATGCCATGTTTGACACCATGTCACATATACCATGTTAGACACCATGTCACATATACCATGTTTGAAACCATGTCACAAATATCACGTGTTTGAAACCATGTCACAAATACCATGTTTGAAACCATGTCACAAATACCATGTGTTTGACACCATGTCACAAATACCATGTTTGACACCTTGTCACAAATACCATGTTTGACACCGTCACAAATACCATGTTTGACACCACAAATACTGTATGACACCATGTCACAAATACCATGTGTTTGACACCATGTCACAAATACCATGTGTTTGACACCATGTCACAAATACTGTGTATGACACCATGTCACAAATACCATGTTTGACAGTTTGTCACAAATACCTGTTTGACACCTTGTCACAAATACCATGTGTTTGACACCTTGTCACAAATACCATGTGTTTGACACCATGTCACAAATACCACATTTGACACCATCACAAATACCACGTTTGACACCATGTCACTAATACCACGTGTTTGACACCATGTCACAAATACCATGTTTGACACCATGTCACAAATACCATGTTTGACACCATGTCACTAATACCACGTGTTTGACACCATGTCACAAATACCACATTTGACACAATGTCACAAATACCATGTGTTTAACACCTAACAAGCACTGGGATGTTGTTAATCAATCCTGCCTTACATTCAGGACCGGCTAGCCTTCGAGATCACTACAGAGCAATTTCACTGGTTCCAAACATTCTCATGAGCTTTAACATGAAACATAAAAACTAGTCTAGCAAGCAGCTTCGTCATGAATGCAGACCTGTTGTTTTTGGTGTGGTTTGCTGGTCCAGAGTATACACTAGGTCAGTGGTTCCAAACCTTTTTCCACTCGCAGATCCTTTGAGGCATTTTACAAATCTTTGAGGACCCCCATATCTGAATTTACTCTGTTCAGTCAAATGTCCCTGACCTCGAGTTGGGAAACACTGCACTAGAGTAAAGGTGTACACCCACATTATTTACATAAGACACTGTTTTGGAACCATATTTGTTTTCAAAAGAAATCAACAAACAACAACAAAGATCACATACATAATATGGTTTTATTCTTCTTTTGTTTTTGGTTGTAGCAAAATGAACATGTATATATTTACAAAATATAGTATCATTTAAATAAATGTGGCAAGACATATTTTATTGAAATAATCTTTGTACATGTTGCTTTGCCAAGCAGTGGTAGCATTGCTGGACAACAATCAGTTTGGAATTTGTTTTACTATACACCAGATAAGGTAATATAATAATTTATACTTCTTGCCTAGAGAGTTCAGCTCACATCACACACACACATACACACACACTGTTCTAGGTAAACTCAACAAGACATTACATACACACAAGGCTGGGCCGTAGCTAGCAGATGAAAGTGGTGAAGAGAGGTGGGGTGGAAGATACTAGCTGTCCCCAGTTATTTTCCTGATCCTAATTTTACTATATAATCTTTTTAAAATAAAAATATCATAAAATCATGTTTTAGGCAATCCGAACTTTTAAAAGTTATTTCTGCTTGTATACCTAAAGGAAGCACTATGCTTTACTCCACACCCAGAAACCCACACTCCCGTCGTCTCTACTGGAGCAACACCCAGAAACCACAGTACTACCTCCCCTACTCCCGTCGTCTCTACTGGAGCAACACCCAGAAACCACAGTACTACCTCCCCTACTCCCGTCGTCTCTACTGGAGC
>JAULBS010120271.1:0-14247 GCA_032355785.1 Symmetromphalus regularis | reverse complement strand
TACATATATGATAAGGAATGAAAAAATACCAGTCTACATAATGACGGCTCCGGGTGGCACTTAGCTCATTCTGAAGCTGGTCTATATGTTCTCAAAATAAGCACCAGGATATTTGTAGATAATGGTCTATTTTGTGCATGTCATGATGTCTCTTATCAGCTTTATACATGCCACAGGATTTCAAATTTCAAGGGAAAACTTTTTCGGTTCATGCCTGGTAATCATAGGAACACATCGGAAACTGTTTTTAGTTCCGTGAAAATAAGTCATGGAAACCCACGATAGAAAAGTTAATGCTGTTGGAAGCAGCATAATATATTATTATTATTTTTTTTTTTTTTTAACTGGCCCACAATGTGGACCTTGGGTATGCTATATAAAAAAAATTCTGTATCACTGAATAGAAAGTATATTTTGTTTATGATATTAATGATTTGGCTCTAGTAGTCATTCACAAGGCAAAGAAGGTGGGTGAAAATGTTATCTTCCACATTGGCAACATCAGTCCTGTGTTTTGCGCACATTAACCGACACTTTCGTGTTACGTTTCTATTTCATTTCACTGCATTAAGAAGAAACGGAAACGACATAAATAGTATTGTCATGTCTTTGCTATCACATAAGAAAAAGATTTCACCATGTATAACAATACGACAAAACAAAATAAACTTCATGAGTTAATTTCTTTTGACTACTTCCAGTTTTAGAATGAAATAACTCAGAACAACCCGAAATAGTAGTAGACCGTACGCTGAGCTGAAAAACGTGACGTTTCGTTCCACCTATCGGGGCACTAAAAAAATTAATCAGTTTCATGTGTAGTTATTACTATATTACTCACATCCAAAAGTTTCCATATTTTAATCCTGCAGTTTTTTTTAAATTAAACATCAAAAATGGGATCTATATACAGACGCACATTATGTATTTTGCCCTCATAACCTGTTTATGTCATTCCACTATCAAATTATAAATTGCCTTTATTGGTGGTTTTTTTTACATTTTCTGTCAAATTATAGTGCCTAATATTCATGTCATGTTGATCAGAATATAAAGTGTTCTTATTTATCAACACTAGCAGGTGTAATTTTACTGAATTCGCTGGTAATTAACGGAGAATTAAAAAGAAATTTTCCAACGGTCAAGCTAAAAATAGCGCTATAAACAGGTCGCTTAAAATAGACTCCACGTGCTCAGGGGGTGCCACGTGTGGTGAACTTGGCATCTTCGCATTCGAGATGTTGATGTCTATCAAATGTGTTGTGTTTATAAATTATATTGTCCTATTCATGTTTAAATTTGGGTCATAATGTTCAAGACTTTAAGTATAAGTTCGAATTACAACCAAGTTCGGATCCACAGGACCCACTGTCAGGCGAGGTGGAGCGTTCACATCGTTAATACTAATAAATTATGTTACCAATGCATGCCCAATTTCGTGTAAAATTTGTTAAATAAAATGTCTATGTTATCTTTTTGAGAAGTTCAAACAACTTGACAGACTTCTGACACGTACAATGCTGAGTCCACTTTTCATGCCCCATAACAGTAATGACAGGATATCTACTAAGAATGACAAAATAAATTTTTAAAAATGTTTACTAATCGTATCAAGTGGTCTTTTATCATTATTTTACATATATCTGAAAGGAAGCACAAAGATGTATTTATTGTTAAAATGCTGGTTGAAAACATTCGGTAAAATACGCCATGACAGAAGTCCAGAGTTGTCTTTTCGTGGTTTTTACGAAAACCAGTGTAGGCCACGCCATTAAGGATTGTTCAGGACTTTTGAATAACTTGTTTTTCGTTGTTGTTTTTCTCCCTTTAAAATTAACATTGTTAAAAGAATTGTCATCAAAATTCAACGAGATAATAACTGCAGTGACAAATGAGAAACCATTAACGTTTCAACTATTAACACTGCAACACAGAAACGACCTAATAATAATGTGTCAATTTATTGTTAATTTGGTTGATCTCACAGTGATGACCCAAAAAAAAAAAAAATCGCCTATAATAACACTAATAATAAACAAACAAACAAAAAACAGCAAAAAAAAAACAACATTAATTATGATTTTTGATTAGAAACGCATACATCTTACCCAATTGTTTTATCTTTCAATAACATTAGAAGACATTTTATTCGTTTTACCACTATTTGTTGTAACACGAAATATTTTTTTAAAGTTGGCCTCGAATATTTTTTATTTGAAATCAGAAGGTAGTAATGAAAGTCAAGAAAGCAGACGAACTTCTTAGAGAATTAATCGGATAACCTTTCTACAAAATTTTGGCTATTTTCGAAAGCTGATTTTTGGGATTTGTTAACAATTTTCAAATCTAAAATTTATCATAGTATTATTTACTTGTTTATATTGCATTTTTAATTTTAGAGCATCCTGTAATTTTGTTAATGCTTAATATTTGGTATTGCAGCGAGAAATGCATGCGGAGCTCGTGAGACAACAGGCACGAATAGTGGACACTTGACCATATAAAAATACCAGTTAAGCTTGAATACTAGTCTAGTTAGAATACTTACTTTGGGAAATGTAATGTATTCTCATTAGTTGTTAGATGTCGCTAAAGTGAATTCCTTCAAAATGCGGCCAATCAGAAATTGCGATGCTTCCATTAATAAATGTTAGTCGGAAATCTTCGGCGGATTACGTAGAACGATAAAATATATCGCGTGCAAGATTGTTTTTCAAATTCAGTTTTCAGGTTTTCATTCAACAAATTAAAATTTTGAGTAAATTGTAATAAGCAACAAAAAATATATATATTGGCATAAGTTTGATGTGTATACTGTAAATGTATATTTATTATTGTTCTTTTTTTCTCTCAAAAGTGACAATGGTTTTATTTATTAAAACTAATTTTAAAGTTGTTTTCCTTTTATTTTAAAACCGGTTATGCAAATCAAAATAGGTTAGCCAAATTTGTTTGGCATAACCTATTTTCCGGTTATACAGATTTTGAATTTGTGCATGAATATTTGGCACTATAATTTGACAGAAAGTGTGAAAAATAACAAATAAGGGCAATTTATAATCCATACGCTTTATTGATAGTGGCGTGACGTAAACAGGTTATGAGGGCGAAATATGTTATGCGCATTTGTATGTAGATCCCATTTTAGATGTTTAATTAAAAAAAACCACTGCAGAATTAAAATTTGGAAACTTTTGGATATGAGTAATATAGTAATAACTACACATGAAACTGATGAAATGTTTTTGTGGAACGAAATTTCACGTTTTTTCAGCTCGGCGTACGGCCTGACGGACTCGAGAGACCCCTGACGTGAGAATGGTTCCTGTGGAAAATACCCAACACTTCGTGGTTGCTATTTCACAGTGAAACTATCACTGAATATAAAGCGCCTGTTCTTCTTTGGTAACAATTATTTACAAAGAAGGCAACTGTTATTATTTTGCAATTTTAATATTACCTTTGAAACGGACGTTTCTGATAACCGCTGTATTTCCATTAATTTTTTCCGCTCTTCCATGATTCATTATTTACATCGATGAGATGAAGGCCGATGCACTGAAAGCCGAATTGTGATCTTTTCATGATGCGAACCATCCAATCAAAAATGTTCTCTCGGCCCGGGTTTTTAGGAACTATATTTGTCAGGCGTCCCACGGAGTCAAGTGACCCCTGACGTTGTGAGTATGGGTAAAGCGAATGTCCGCACCTTCTAGATCCATTACGAAACCATAAAAACAACCAACATTTACAGATTTGAACTTTATTTTTTAAAGTTTATTGTACCCAGATCAGTTGGCAAAGCCAAGGTTGGGGAGCCGTGGCTCTGTCTTACATAAAAAAAAGACTGATCAGTATAATATAATACGTTTCGTATATAGCAAATACTTTTTTTTTCTTTTTCTTAGAGATACCTGTATACAGTAGAATCATCTTAATTGAACTTTGTCAACCACATTTATAGAACACCTCAAGTAATCAGAGCGGCCATCTTGGATTAAAAAAATAATAATTCTAGATGCGCTTGACCCTAAAATACATTGTCGAAAGTTTCAGTCAACTAGCTTGAACGGTAAGACAAAACTGAGAAGATTTTTCAAGCTATAAAGACCGCCCCCATCTTCCCAATATAAAATAAGCTACTCTATTACAGCTACTAGAAATTAAGTCAATCAAGCCTTAAAATGCTCCAGAAGGATGTTACAAGTAGTCGAATGTGACAAACCAACTTGTATAGCAGTGAGTGTTGCAGAAACTAATTTTTCTATGGCAGTTAGTGTTGTACAAAGTCATTTTCTATATTGGGTTACTTGAAAGTTGAATACTGGACTGTCTATCAAAATGTTATGGTACACAGTTTAAATGAACACCGTTTATAACAGTTTCGTTACCTCCTTAAATGAAAGAGTTTCCTGTGGTTATTTAAACGTTCGGGAGTTTATTTGTTTTTAGTAATAATAAAGCGTTTTGTGACATACAATTATTATTTATAATGAACTTAATATAGCTTTATTTAGTATACATGTTAGCATTATACTTAACTATAATAATAAGAATAAAGCAAACATTTTTTTAAAGATTTTGCAATATTTGCATAGGGAAGGGCGGTAACTGTAACTGAACTGAAACAAGATATTCCAGTGGCGGGTCCAACATACAAAATATGTTGTTCGTAAAGGCGAATAGCCTCATTTTGATACTTTTTATTTTAGACACAAACCATATCAGAATATATAAATATTTTACCGAAACGTTTAGCTTAAGGAACCAACAAAATATGGGATACAAGACCGTATCCCCAACCAGCAATCGCCGATCACCTTTGCATTTACAATGGCAGACATGCCATTATTGATAAGAATACAGATTGTGTTCCCTAACCATCCGGATAAATCCCAGGATTCTAAAATAAATATACGGCCACACAGAATACATGATTATGAGAAGGCGTTTTCGTGTTATATCTTAAACCAACTGTTACTTGAGACTTAGACCTATAAATTTATTTGTAGACTTATATGTATTGTAGGCCTAAGGTGTCCAGTAATTTAACATTTAAGTAATAAACAGTTACCGCGGAGCAGGGGACATGACCCCCCCTCCCCCCACACTTTTTGGGAGACAATAAACGTAAAAGTACAGTAACTGCATTTATGGCAGTGGATATCCATGTTTTATTTTCATTTTTAACGTTATTCTAGTAAATTAGCGTCAATCTAAATTTGCATTTCCGGACCTCGACAGATTAAGAGGGGTGCGTGCGCACCCCCCTGCGTACGGGCCTGGTCCAATAGTTAATACGTTGACTGGCTGCCAAGATACCCCCCTCCCCGACACACACACTTTCAAAAGCACACCGCTGGACCTGATAAACCACATATACAACAATTCTTAAAAATTAGAGGAGGTTCAAAATTACGTACGACCAAAATATAATGGGGACAAAATGCTGACCGAAACCCACATACCCGTTTGTTTTTGTTTTGTTTTTGTAAAGACTGCCAGTTTTTTATTTTTGAAGTGAAATCGCAAGCTCACGGCAAAACAATACTGTTTGAGGAATATCGACAGGTTTTAATCCTGGCCCATGCGTAGGTGGAGAGGGGGGGTTGCGAAGGATGCGCACGCACCCCCTATAATCTGTTGAGGTCCGTAAATGCTAATTTGGATTGACGCTAATTTACTAGAATAACGTTAAAAACGAAAATAAAACATGGATATCCTCACAAACGCACCACCCTAAAGAAAATTCTGCGTACGGGCCTGCAACTGGCACACAGACTTCTATAATTAGTAACAAGGAATCTTTTATGTGCTTTCCCACAGACAGAACAGTATATACCAAAGCCTTTGATAAACCAGTTGTACACCTACTGTCACCTACCCACAGAGCCTTGCAGAGCACTCACTTTGGGTTGGAGCCAGTATTTAGATTAAAATTCCCATGCCGGTACAGAGATTTGGTCCTAGTATCATGCAGGGTTCCATGGGGGTGCACGCCCCCCCCCCCCATTTTTCGGACTGAAATTTTTTCTTGTAAAACCATTCGGTGTTCGAAAGGTCGGGCTTCGCCCTCCAATGTTGTGCCTCTCTATTCACAATTGCTGGAACTGCCCCTGAGTATCCACCAACCATGAGTTCCAACGGTTTAACCACTACACCACTGGGACTGACGTTCAGTATAAAATGTCTTATTTTTGGACTCTCGTGGTATTCCTCTTTCATTGTTTAAATACTTTAATAGGTCTGTCATAAAGTTAACCAGTCTGCAAATAAAACCAGCACTCTGCCTTAAACGGATGCTGTTGTCTTTTTAAAGAGCATTATCTTAGAAGAAACATTTCAGTCAGATATTCCTACAAAATCTAAAAAGAATTCATGTAGTCAAAACCAACATTTATCTCTGCACATGGCAGTTAAAAAGGCTAACAAGAGCATTTCCATGAGTCTGAACTCATGAACCACTGTCAAACCATCAATGATATAAGGTGTCCAATAGCTTAATCACAAAAGGGACCGGCTGTAAGAATACCAGTTTGTTGGTTGTACTTATATCCAATTAAGGTTCTAGCACGATGTCCTGGGCACACAACTCTGCTTCCTATGCTATCCAGGACAAAGGTTAGTGTTCCATGGAGAGATGAAGTGCTACTAATGTGGCTACCCTTACTGATAAGCAGCAAGGGATCTTTTATATGTACTGTCCCACAGACAAGATAGTACAAACCATGGCCTTTGATTTGTAGTTAAGATGTGAACCAAAAATTAATTGGTCACGTTTTTTTTATTCAGATAGTGGATTTTTTTTTTACCAACATTTCTACTGTAGTCTTTACAGCGGCATCACTGATGGCTACTAAGGGACAACAATTTTTTAATTAAATAGATCTTTAGGTAAATAGTATTTGACAAAATAAGTAAACTTCCATGATAACATGTTTAATGTTTTATTCTTTCAAATATCATTGATTCTAATATGGTCTGTGAAACAATCTGAAATAAAAAAAAAAGTCTTTACAAACAGTGATATTACAGTCAAACCGTAACTACACATGAATATTGAGCTAAATTAAATAAGACTAATGATAGTAATAAGGAGCATTTTAATGCATTATTTTCACTCTTTGTCTACACACTGTGTTGGGTGTTTGTGTCAATATATGGTTAACTCAGTATTTCTTTGGTCCTCATCACTTCAACACAACAGTGTTCAACAGTTACTAGCAGCTATTTGAGAATTTCTTTCGTACACCACAGCATGTCCATGCTTTCACTTGAAGACTTCTGATTCCCCCTCCAAAGCATTGTGAATGTCTGGGCGACTCCAAAGTCTATTCATGTCTTTTCTGAAACATTATTAATTTGTGTCTCATCAGTCCAGTATAGCTAATAGTTTGGTTTGATACAGCTATTATGGTTGTTATCTCCAAAGTCAAGGAGGATAATCCTTATCCTGCTGTAGAAGTGCATTCTGGGACATCAAGTGCTGGTGAATTTCCTGAGCAGTCTGCACCTGTTCCTTGCTACAGTAATCCTAAAAACAAACGTATCTTTGTTATGTATGGAAGATAAATCAACAAAAATAAATTTGAAACATTATGGTGCTCTTAATAAAACATTCCTCACCATTGTCTAGTCAGAACAGCTGGTTTTTATTAGTGAGGGTGTGGTGAAATCTTTTAAGTTCCATTCACAATTCTTTATTTATTATTAAAAAAAAATAAAAAAAACAGATTATGCTAGCAACATAAAAATATGAATTTACTGAAAATTACCTGAAGAAAGACATTAGCCAAATTGGACAGGCGTCTGTTTTGTGCTTTAGAAAACCTCAACATACATTCCACAACAGGCAAACATGTTATTTCTGAAACAGAACCAAATAACACTTCAAAATAGCATTATATTGTAATATAAATAATAATAATAATAAATAATAAAAATAGTATTTTAAAAGAAAATTAAAATAAATTTCAAAAAATTATTTCCCATAATTTGGTAAAATTAATCTTATATTATTAAAATACAAGCAATGATATACGAAATAGCACATCAAAATATTAGTGTTGAATAAGTGCTAAAAACTATTTTTAAAAGCTTCCTATTAAACATTATGTATGAATAAATATAATAAACAATATAAAAATATTTCAGTTCAATATTTTTTCTTAAATTATAATAATGGTAACAAAAATGGCAAATAAATAATGCCAAAAAAATATATATATACTTTTAAATATTTGTTGCACATACTGACCTGGTTTTGACTGAGTTGTGACAAGAAACATCAATGTTGTTATGGCAGACAAAACAGTTTCTTCATTTGGACTGAAAATAAAAAAACAACACAACATTAACAACAATATCCAACCACAATTTAAAGAGGCATTGTTATTGCAAACATTAGCTGATTCAGAATGTCAGTGTTTCATATAAGTGCCAATTAATCGATTCAATATGATACAATAACTTAAAGCTACAATCTCTCCTCCCCAACTTACATCTTTTACTAATCTAAAATACAACTATGACTGCAGATTTAATAAACTTGTATGTCTTCACTGTCAGTGGATATTGTTGACTGTACTTACGCATCTCTCAAATATTGTGTTAATTTTGTTATCAGATATGAAGCTAAAAAATGACTATAATTCACCTCATGTCAGATGGCACCAGAGTTTTTAATAATAACTTTTATTCTAGAATAGTGGACAAAAAAGGAAAAGTTTTGAAAATGAAATAAAAGGTCAATTTGTGGTATAGATTTTCAAGAAAATATTTTAAATATTGATTTTTTAATAAAAACCTATTTTTATGCATTTAAAAAAATAATTTTTCTAATTGCCCTTTTGGTTACTGTAGCAACTATATAACATAAGAAACATTATGAAGTTAAATACTTCTGTATATTGTGTACACAGTGCAAAAGGTTTGCTTGGCAGATGTATTTCATTTTGGCACTTCTTTTTCAACTGTCCATACATTGGTGTTTTGATGTGTCACTTCTTGATCTCGGAATGTTAAGTATAGTTGTACTATTTTTAACTAATATCATCATCACTTATCAACCACCTTAGAATTATCAAAGAGCTATGTAATAAGGGGGTTTAACAATACAGCATATGTAACACCTTCTAGCTCTAAATATATGTAGGAAACATTTGTTTTGGCTTGTTTAATATATAAAGAAAAAGGTATGATAGCCCTACCTAGACAAACACTTTACGATAGCCTGAACACCACCATTCTTCAATATGAGCTCTTTATTCTCCTTGTCTAAAAGAAAATATTAACATCAATGCTTACACATCAATATACACACACCGATAAATACTGCTAATGCCCAAAGCACACTATCTTATAATTTTATGTACACTACTGTTAAGATGAATATATTGGCCCAATTATTAAATTCCATTTTCAGTACGAGAAATGATAGGTGCAACACTCAAAAGAAATGATTTTGTCTTTTGGGCATCATACAATTTTGTGATGATTCCTAAGAGTAAGATAGGCATTTCACATTTATAGCTATGTCATGTCAGTGTCTCTCTTCCATGCATTGTTCTCACAACATAAAATTACAAACCCCCAAGTAGTATTTATTACTTTGTCATATGTTACTTTATATAAACAGTCTTCTCAGTTTTGAAATAGCAGGACAGCAATGCATTGCTTGCTAGAAAATTATTCCTGGTCATACATTTCAAATGAGGTGAGCAGTTTTCCCATTTCAGTAAGATAAATCAAAATAAGAAAAAAGGTGAGTTATCAATTCAGAATGTTGGGTGAGTGAGCAATCACTCTCCTGAATGGAGAGGACTGCATAAATGATTATTTTAGAGTTATATAGTTTTGAAACAAAGATAGGTTTATTGAAGATTTTGCTAATTTTTTTTACTTCTAGTCCCAATTGATATAATGAATTTATTTTAAAACAAAATTCTGATATCTTACCAAGACAAGCATTGCAGAGTCCACCAACAGCAAATTCAACAATTTTGTCATCACTTTCATCTAAAGCATCTGTAAAAAAAATATCTTTAAATCCATTTCAGTAGATATAACACAGGAATGCAAAGATTACTTGAAGATTAATAATATTGTTTCCTCTTAGGTTATATTAAATAAAGATTCAAGAACAGGGGCCTAAACTCAGATACCCTCCCTCCCCACCAAAAACAAAACAATTCCTCTCTTTAGTAACATGTACATAAGGTATATTACTCACTACAGAAATCATCATAAAACAACATTGGTTTCTTTTTTCTGGGACTGAAAGTCTAAGAAAAACTGTCATTATTTATTGTACTTTTATTAATTTACCAAAAAATAAGATTATTAACTGACTTTCTCAATATTAAATATTATAAGTACCCAGACTTGGTTTTATATACTGCTTTTATAACCTCAGATGAACTGCTTTTGTGATTCTCACTGTCAAGTTGGAGGTGCTCTGCTTTGGATTTTTCTATACATAATGCTTTAAAAAACATTAGTATTACCATAATTTAATACTGAATATTCTAAGCCACTTACCAAGGAACAGATCAAGTATGTTCAGTTTTCTAAAATATTCATAGTTAATGGGATCATAGGCAAAGTTGGCAAGGTTAGCCAAAATTTGCTTTTTTCCATCTGAAAGAAGGTAAGAAATATATTATTAAATGCACATAACTACACAGTATTTCACAAAATGTCATTTGGAAAGAATCATAAAATCTTAATCTGATAACAATTATCAATATCACAAAATATATATCACAACTATTACGTATAATTTTAAAATATTAAAAGTTTCTACACGTATTTCTTCATTTTCTTTTTAGTTTGCTTTGGATTCTGTCTTATTTTAGAGAGTGTGCTTTCTGGCAGTTGACTTGAATAGTGTTAATTAACCAAATTTTATTTAAAAATTACCAAAATATAGAACATTTTAACTATTTTGGAAACTTCCCTCCTTCATTAAACCAAACAAAGGTAATCAAACAAATCACTTTACCAGACCAAGATTATTTTTAAATAATTATTCAGATCCCATATATAGGGTATCACCACATTGGGAAGGGGATGGGGGTAAAAATGTATGATTTCCATGATTATGATGATAATTTAAAATTCATACAGGGAACATTGTCTTTGAAACATTTTTGATTAGCATCAACTTCTAATTTTGTTTTAGAATTGTTTAGCAATCTCCCTTCACATCCCAGCTACAAAAGTTGTACATTTGAATGAATTTGAAGTTACAGCACAGCTGCATAGCTGTTGTTCAACAAAGTTTTGCATTACATGGCTATGATTCACATCACAGCCACTGGCTTTTTGTTTTTAAAAAAAATGGAAATTAGCACTGTTAAAAGTAGGCAGCAAGGGACCTTGTTTATTTGCGGTAGTTAATTTTGTGGTCGCTATGTATTAAAACCACTTAGCTATTTTGTTACAATTATTAGATAAACATTATGTTTAATTCTTAGCTGGACAGGTAATGCTAAAAAAAACCAACAACATTGAAATGACATAATAATGTGCGCAATCGTGTCCACAAATGACCTACTACCATTCACCTAACGAAGTGAGATAACTCTGTTGAGTCGAGGTATTTCCATTTTCAAGTATGGAAGCACAAAATTGTTATAAAAAGTAACAAAAGTTTACAAGGTTGAATAAATGCAAGATCAAGAACACAAACACCTATGATAGGTGTTCGTAGGCTATGAGTTACAGCCATTTTAAATTTGTACATGGAAATTTATTTTTTATCATAAAACGTAAAAAAAAACTTTAAAATATAGTTCACTTTTGTTGCAATTATTGGTAGTTGGCACTTCTTCTCTGACTGTGAATGTAAACAACCGGTAGGTGGTGTCGTAAACGAGAATTCGGGAAAACCACAAATACTACGACTTAAGTTTTAACAGAGTGAGAGTGCTTACACAATTAATTTGGATACAATGTTAGTTCAGGAACTTACTGCTTATTGATTATTGATTTGCAGTAGGTTCAGCTCGTGACCCATGCGATGCATTGGTGCAATTTTCTGGCAACAAATGCTTTGGTTTCCGATCAAAACATTACAAGAAATATCTAGATATACAATACTTATTACATCCCATTTCACAGTAAATCTCACAATATCTACTGATTTTCACCTACAACCGCTGACACATTAAAAACAACATGGTGAACAAATACGTAACAAATACGAAACTTTCAGTCATCAGCTATCTCTATGGAGTCATTAAAAAATTAAATAAAATAAACCAGTCACAATGTAATATATTATGATTTTATTTACAACACGCACCAAAACTCCTTCAACCCACCAACAATCCCTCCCTTCTTTTCCTACTCCTCCCCTTCTCTCTCCTGAAAGTTTCGTATTTGTGACGTATTAGTTCGACAGCCATTTTTAAAAAAAAGGGATGTAATAAGCGCATAAGTTGGCAATTTTATTGTATATCTAGATATTTCTTGTAATGTTGTGGTCAGAAACTGAAGCATTTGTAGCAAGAAAATTGCAGGGCTTTGCTCTATAGCGGGTATATAGCCCACATTGGATGGGATGCCAATCAATAACCAATAATCAGCCCGTCCGTTTTGGACAAGGTACATTGTTATTGCAAAGTGTTTAAAATAAAACTTATTCAATTTTTTTAATTTAAAATCTTTAAAGTGAATTGCAAATTGTATTTTTGTTCAACATCAGGTATACATAAAACCCCCTGATCCATATCTAACCCACCCATCCCATCCCCAAGTTCCACACTGACAGTCACTCAGGGTTTCACGTTTAGGCATACGATCGCGCTCGCGCCCCACCATGCCCATAGATTTCGACCAAGGAGCATGAATAATCGTGCTCCAAAAATACCATCGAGTTCGGTAATTCCTAATATAATAAGAATTGATAACATAAAAAAATTTCATTGTTTTAAATTATCACGAATATTATAAATAAATCGACCCAAAATATGTAATAAATCTTCAACTCGCGTAATTATCGGAGAATTAGAGCAAGTTTTTTTTTAAACATCCGGTTTCGTCAATTAAATCGACTGGTGGTCGTCTCTGCAGTAAAATTAATTTGGCATAACACGTACAGATATCAGGTATCGACTATTTGCATTTCCAAAATGCGGATGGAAAATCACCAAACACCCTCACAGAAATATGATTTAGAACGGATACACTTCTGTAGGGGTGTGATTATGGAGAGTGAAAAAGCTCCCCTGAAACTTACTTGGGAAGTGATTTAAAGCTCTCCTCTAATTTTCAAACGTGCTTTATTTTTTAACTACTTATGGCAAATATATTCCTTCAGACATGAGCCCAGTTGTTCAAAGCATTGTTAAGCTAACCATGGGGTAGATAATATTTATCTTTAAAATATCTTTATAGAAAGTTAAAAGAAATTAATATACTTTTAATTTTATTATTTATGGATACCTTAGACTATAATAAACTAAGTTTCAGTATATCTCTTCAGTAACTATTTGCAATGATTTATAATTTGGTTTTAAAATATTCAACAAACCAATGGTTAGCTTAACCTTGCTTTGAACAACTGGGCTCTGGAGTTTACTTTAGTGCACTAGGGTTCCCACAGACACTGGGAAATACAGGCCTGCACAAATTAAAAATCTGCATTTAACTGGAAAAATAGGTTATGCAAAAAACATTTGCATAACCTCTTTTGATTTGCATAACCGATTTAAAAAAAATGGAACAACAAATTTAAAATTAGTTTTAATAAATAAAACCATTGTCACTTTGAAGGAAAAAGGAACCATAATAAATATACATTTACATTATATGCATCAAACTTATATCAGTTATTTTTGTTTTCTTTATGCTAACATTTTTAATTTGTTGAATGACAACAAGAAAACTGAATTTGGAAAAACAATTCACGTGATATTTGAATATTTGATCATTTTGCATAATCAACCAAAGATTTCCGACTAACATTTATTAATAGAAGCATCAGAATTTCTGATTGGCTGCATTTTAAAGTAATTCCCTTTGGCAACATCTAAAAACCAATGAGAACACATTACACTTCCCAATATAATTATTCTAACTCGACTGGTATTTATAATTTCTGTAATTATAATTATACTTGTCGGAAATTAGTCAAGTTGTTTGTACACTGAAAAAAAAAAAAAAAAGACTTTATTTGACAAATTTTACACTAACGGTAAATCAGTTAATATGCAAAATAAATTCATATAACCGTTGCATGAA
>JAULBS010120260.1:0-14248 GCA_032355785.1 Symmetromphalus regularis | reverse complement strand
GTCAAACTTCGTTGTCTGGGGGGGGGGGGGGGGAGGGGGGGCACATCGATTATTGCCTTGGATTCCTAGGAATCAAGAGGGCTCCAGGTCAATTTTGAGGACAAGGGCACAATGGCAAATGTGAGTTTCCTATTGGGCATTAAGGCAAAATCCTGAAATGTCTTTGTTGTCTTGTCAACCAACTAACTGACAGCCGACTGTGAGTTGCTTCATGAAAGGTCACTGATGCAACCCTTAATTAGAAGTGAAATTGATAGGGCATTGTGGCAAAGGGATAGGACGGGATGGCAAATGCCTCAATGCCTTGGTGAAATTTGACCCCTGTGTATATATATATATATATATATATATATATATAAATATATATAGTCAAACCTGTCTATGATGGCCACTCATGGGACCTGACTAAAGTGGCCGTCATAGAGATGGCCACCATATAGAGGGCATATATAAGTTCGCCAATGATTAACATATGGCACTATTAATCCAGATTTAAAACACTTGTTAATTAATGAACACAAGCATTGACTACTCATTATACAGGTTAACTGATTGTGGCTAATTACCCTTATGTAAGCTCTAGCAAGGTGACTGACAACCTTTAAATGAGGATTAATGGGCCAATGTTCATCAAAACTAATAAAACATCGAAAAACATCTGATGTTTTACTTACAGTATGATTGCAGACATTTCTCGATAATTTGCAGCAAAAAAAACAAAAATGTGGCCACAATAGCAGGTTCATATTTGCTTTTTTATTAACAAATTGTGGCCACTGGCCGCGTTGAGAAGGTGGTTGTCATATAGAGGTAAAACATAGTAAAATGCATTGGGGGGACCTCAGAGTGGCTGTCATAGACAAGTGGCCACGAAAGCAGGTTAGACTGTGTGTGTATATACATGTATATAAAATTATCATTTTATAAAATTGCTTGCATTATGTTTTTAATAATAGTCAACAATGATAGCACTGGTAGGTATGGTTTTAACAATATTTATAATTTTTCTGCAACAAATTAACTTTTGAATTATATTATATATTCTTTGATTTCACAATACCATTGTAAGTGCCATAGGTGTGGTCATTGAGAGGGCCAGTTCCTGTAGTTATTGTGTGGCCATGTTGTCTTGTCCAGTCAAAATTATCAGTTGTGTCTTGCTTGTAGCTACAGATGTCACTGGCTTCAAAATCACAAGTGTCTAAAAATATAAACACTTTACTGTATAATATTATTATAAAAAACACATGTTAAAACTAAAGTATTATAAACAAAGGGGAATTTGGAACGAAATTCATATTGGGGGGGGGGCTGTTCATATTGGGGGGGTGGCTGCTCCCGTTTCTGATCATCAAAATTTGCCAGTGAATAAAAAATCATATTTATGAGAATTATTAGTGGGAGCTACAGTCCCCCCATCAGCCCCCGGCTCCAACACCCCTGTAAACAAAGGACAGATTCATAGAATATATTTCCAAGGGGTTCATTTCCAGTGTTTATGCTCCAAGTACACAGGAACCAGACAGTCTGATCTGAACAGAAGTCAACTAGAAAACAAAATTATCATCACAAGAAAAAGCAATTTTACATCCCACATAAAAATAAATGTAAACAAGCATACATTTTTTTAATTATTTTTTTATTTCCTCCCTTATTCTTTTGTTTTGTGAGATGACTTAAACAGAGCTCACTATTTTTTAGTTTCTTTCTAACTCCACATTATTTTTATTTTATTCTTCTTAAGAAACCTAGAGACTGCAGGTGAAAGGTTGAGAAAACTGTAATATTCAGATAGTGTTAGACCAAATATTATGCTTTTAAAATTGTAATATTACACAGGGTGTAGTAACACTGTAAATTAAGAAAATATAAATAAGAGCCAGGCAGTGTTAAGTTCACTATCTGATAAACATGGTATATTACAGATAACAAGACATTATTTAAAAGTGTAACAGTAGGCATAATTTAATACAGTAAATACTGAAAACACATTAAAGAGAACAAAACAAATGTTTAAACTCACTATCTGGTGAACATGATATATTACTAATAACAAGACAATATTTAAAATGAAACAGTAGACATATTGTAATACTGAAAATTCTAAAAACTATTCAAACCTAACAAAGCCAGTGTTTAAACTTACTGTCTGGTGGACATGGTCCATCATTGATAGCAATGTCATCTATTGCAATGTCGCTACGGAATCCATTCCCAATTACTCCTTCTATTACCATCTGAAAATAAATATTAACGATTAGTTAGGGGTCTACTTACTGGTCCTAGGACATGAAGTCACGAGAAATTATTCATACATACAACACACAGGAAAAAAATTAATGATCAATTACTAATACATAAATAAATACATCAACTTCTTCATCACCACCCAAAAACATTGTTTTATGATGCACATTATAATAAAATAATAATTTCATGTTTTAACTATTTATTTATTTTAAAAATTTGATAACATTCAGTTGGTTTTCCACATGGACTTTTCATATTGAAAAACAGTAAAACAAACTTTTAATATTGAAAAATAGTAAAACAAACATGTCATACTAAAAACAGTAAAACAAACTTGTCATATTGAAAAACAGTAAAACAAATTTGTATTGAAAAAACAGTAAAACTTGTCATATTGATAAACAGTAAAACTTGTCAAACTAAAAACAGTAAAACAAACTTGTCATATTGAAAAAAAGTAAAACAAACTTGTCATATTGAAAAACAGTAAAACAAACTTGTCATACAAATTAATCATAAATGAAAAACAGTAAAATAAGCTTATATTGAAAAACAGTAAAACAAGCTTGTCATACTGAACAAAATTAAAACAAACTTGTCACTGGAACACAATAAAATAAACTTATATTGAAAAACAATAAAACATATTGAAAAACAGTAAAACTTATATTGAAAAACAGTAAAACAAACATCATAATGAAAATCAGTAAAGCATACTTGTCATATTGAAAAAAAAAATTAAAATAGACTTGTCATATTGAAAAACAGTAAAATAAATTTTTCATACAGAAAAACAGTAAAACAAACTTGACAAAAATATTAAAATAAGAATTTGATGAAAATCTGAACCAACATGGAGCAGCAAACTGAGAAATTCACAACTGTACATTAAACTATTTTGTCACAAGTTAATTAATTAGGATTTCACTTTTAAGTAAAATAAAGTTTGTTTTATTTAACGACGCCTCTAGAGCACATTGATTTTTATCTTATCATCGGCTTTTGGACATCAATCATATGGTTATTCTGACATATTTATTTATAGGAAACCCTATGCTGCCACATAGGCTTCTCTTTCTGATAAGCAACAAGGGGTCTTTTATATGCACTGTCCCACAGATAGGAAAGTACATACCACGGCCTTTGATGAACGAGTTGTGGACCACTGGTTGGAACGGAATATAACCCAAACTGCAAATGGGTCCACTGAGAAGGATCGACTTCGCAGGTGGACACGCTACCATTTGAGCAACATCCCACTTTCTCACTTTTTTGCTCATTATTGTCAAAGTTTTGCCTTAATTAGGAAATAAACAAACCTGGACTGAAGTTGGTCCTGTCAGTGGATTAGACAGGGTTTGTGGAGTAATGTACAGATCTCCATATATCCAGTTTTGTCCTTGATCACCCATGCGAGTCCACATTGGATTTCCCAAGTTGCTATCTACAGCACAAATAATAAACAAATTATGTACTTCTTAAATATAAAGAAAATAAATACATTTATAACCTTTTTCATGATTTAAAGCAAATTAATAAACAAATTATTAGATAACTATAAATTTTTAAAATCTTGAAGAAATAATATATTTTTAAAACTTTGAAGCAAATAAGTAGAAATATTTATTTTTAAATTCACGGAAGTAAATAATGAGTAAACCATATTTCTTGCGAACCTTCAAAAAGTTAAATAATAAAAATCAGTTACTTTTTAAGCACATTCTTGTTATGATCATTTTATATATTATATAGAATTGTACATTATAGATCCAAAAGGTTTAAATTACTGAAATAATATCAGAATATTAAAATAAATGTTTATAAAGACTTACTCTGCTTGCTGTAAATATTCAGTTTTCCAACGTTAGTGCCATACATATTGTAGTAGAACTTGAGACATTTGCCAACACTGTCCACTGTAATCATAGGACTCAGTAAACGAGCAGTCGAGTTTGAATGTTTGCTTGATGCTTCAGTGTAGATGTAGTAGCCTAGAGAAAACAACAAAATAATAAAATGTTAGTCGTCATTCTCCCACTTATTAGCCATAGTAATTCCAACAGCTGATTTATAGCCACTGAAACTATTACTATTTTAGTTATTTAATTAGGAGATAAACATACTCTGATTTCATTTTTAGGTAGTTATCATGGATTTAAAAACCCTTAAATGTACATAACACCTAAATCTAACATTTAGGGATTTTAAATCCATGATAACCATGACAAAAAATTAAATTAGAATATGTTTATCTCCACTCTACCATTGCTATAAAATCACCTTATACTTGTAACTTTTATCAATAAGTGGAGCAAATAGGAGTGAACAAATGAGATATCATAATAAGCATTCAAACTTCAATTAAAAAAATGCTGTGATGTAAATGAGTATAATGTTATGTAACAGTATTGTGCAAAACTCACTCAGGCAGGTTCGTGGCAGGCCTACATCTGTTTTATTTTTCAATCATTTAAATGACATCTACCAAAATGACTGTTTGTAGATTGTGAGAATATAATTTAGCAATGTTCTGTGATATTTTCCCGCAATATCATCTGCTAGTGTTTATCAGCCTAATAGCAGTTTAATTAATGATTAATGATGATTTATAACTCAGATTTTAAAGTAGATAGCCAACCAGAATCCAACATTTTCCAAAGTCATGGTAGAATTAATATATGTAACTTGACAGATAACCATCAACTATTACAATGATATTAGTTACTTGAATTAATAATTACCTTTGGAGCTCTGTGTTGTATGATCAAATGCAGGACCAGTGCCGAGAGACCCTGTTGAGTTTTGCTGTATTGTCCAGTCAAAGTTATCTGTGGTGTCCTGTGTCCATGAGCATGTTGTATTCTTATCAAAGTTGCAGCCAATAGAATTTGGGGCTGTAAAATATGTGCACTATATCTTATCAATAAGGGTATTTTTCACAGTATATCAAAATCTCGAAAACAGCCATTTCAAAAAATATATTTATGAAAAAATAAAAGTGTACTCAATGTGTTTTATTCCAACAATTTACAAATTAAAGAAATAATAAAACATGTTTAAATAAATCAAACTGTTTATAGAAAAAGATTACTTCAACCATAGATGTTACTTTTGTTTAAAGAAGATGGTATCTATAGGCAGGTAACACGCGAAAAGTCCAACCCCACCCAATTCCATCAACAATGGTTATTATATTATTATTATAAAAATACCAAAGACTACCAATAGGATTAACGATATCTTCAGTTAGACCATATGTAAAACCACACTGGGTTGTTTAGAAAAGTAAATAGGACCGGGGGAAAATGGTTAATTTTCATGTCCTTCCACTCAGAAAATATATGTAAAAAATCTTTTTTATAGAAAGGGGGTGGCTGGACCCCCTGATCCACCCCTCTGGATCCACTACTGTTATATATAATTAAACCAACTTCTCCAGTAACTGTTTATATTTAGCTTTATTTTAACATTTTAATTTATTCAATAAACATGGTTTGCTGATTATTAAAGTTCTAATTAACATATAAGTTTTAATACATAAAAAAGATGATTTTGATCATTAATTTTCAAAGAGTAATGCACACCAGAGGACATAGACCTGTCATAGAAAAGTTTCAAGGTGATTAAAATGGTGGTTTGCAATGATATACGGTCAAACCTGTCTTAAGCAGCCACCCAAAATTGTAAGATAATGAGGCCTCTTAAAACAGGTGGCTGCTTAATACAGGTTACATTATACTAAATTAGCTGATTGTGAAGAAAATAAAGATGGCTGTTTAAGACAGGTGGCTGCTTAATACAGGTGACAGCATGGGCAGGTTTGACTGTATATATTTTAAGCTTTATTTGCACTCTTTAACCATTCATAAATCTTTATATTCCGGGACATTGGAACCAGGGGGCTGGGGGGGGGGGCTGCTTAACCCACCAATAATTTGCATAAATATGTTCGAAAGTGACAAACCATATGTAATGGCGGTGACGGGCTGAGCAGTGGATACTGTTGTTGTTTTGTTGCAGAAGCCAGGTGTTATAAGAATGTCATCCAGAGCAATGTCTCCCAGGAAACCCTTGCCTATTTCTCCATCAAACGTAATCTGTAATTTGATCACAAAGTTTTGAAATTTCATAACAAGTTAAAATCAATAGTATAAGGTGTAAACTGATTTCATTGAAAACTTCTGATAAAAACAATCATGAAGACTGCTGTCTTGAAAAGTAGACAGACAGAGAAAGCATGGTTCCACTACATCAATGGACTGGAGAAACTTAAAGGATCTTTCCACTTTAATGTATTGTTAAAATTGTGGCCCATAGATGAATTTCCCTAGCATCTGAGATATTATTATTAAATGGAAATGAATGAAACATAATTAAGGAAAAGAAATGTATTTTTGGAATAATACAAAAATCTGAAGACCATTCATCCCAGTATGATACCAGATCGCAGAATTATCATGAAATCTCTAAAGCTGTGTAATACAGAACTCAAAAAGCCAGCAAGCTACAAATTATTCCTTTACTACGGAACATGCTATCATACTTCACTTTTCACATTTCCAGTTACTCTTTTCAGGCTCAGTTATGACTGACGAAACTTGCAGTAAATATGTTGAAGACAAATTTAAGTACCTTCAATGGAGGCAAAACAAGATATTACAAACAGAAAGACAAAATCTGTATTACCTATCAGCTTAAAACAACATATTTAAGTATCTTTAAGGGAGATGAAAACAAATTAATGAAACAACCAGGAAGAATTATAAATAAATAAAGAGAATTAATTGATAATGAACATAAGAACTGCACTAACCTGATATTGAACTTTACTGGAGATTTGAATGTGGGCTTGCTTCCAAATATTGCCTTGGTTTCCAGTAACATTCCACAATAATTTACTGCCTGACTGTTTAGGTTGATACAAGCGGAGAACACCAACATCTATACATAACACATCAAATAACTTATTGAAAATTTAAAATTTGGAATCAATAATTATGAGTAGAAAATTCAAGAAGAAAACATTTAATACCTACAGCCATATGCAGGAGTGTAGGATGGATTTTCAAAGTGGGGTGGGGGCTATTTTTCAAAATGGAAGGCTAATTATTATGGATGTATAAAAAGGACTGTGCAAAACCATGAATCTATACATGAAATTAAAACTAAAGAAAAAGTGGAGGGGGGGGGCTGAGCCACTCTTAGCCACCCCTGCTCCTAAGGGGCTGATATTGATTTTGCTATAAATTCCTTTTAATGAAGCTGAGTTAAAGGTGACAAACCTCTAAATAATTGTAAAACAAATGGTTGTTTATAAAATTATACATTTATTTTTTATTTATTATTAATTAATTAATAAAAAAACATTTTCACACAGGCAATTAAAGATGAACTTAATAAAATATTATTCCTACTTGCTTGTTCACCCCTCTAACACTAAAAACACAACCTGCCAACATTTCTGACAAATACATTTTCATAATATACAAATATAATGTGTTAATAGAGAACAAACCTCTGCCATACATGAAGTACCAGAAAGAAATGCAGGATCGGGTGGTTGGAGCCAGGAAATCACTGTACAGCCATGCTCTCTGGCCAGCATTCCGACCGCTTGACTCAACATAAACATAAAAACCTGTAAATCATACAAAGTTAGTAATACTTTGACATTAAAACTGATGGACAAAACCATTACACATATAACAATGTTATAACCACAGCAAAATTATGTAATATAGGGCCAGTGGAACCGAGGAGGGGATATTTTCCACCTCAATAACCTGAGGCGCCCTTTTTTTTTACAACAATATTTACATTTATTGAGTACATTGTAGACACCCTTCAAATGAATGATGGCACCTCTATTCAGTCTTGTCCCCCACCATCAATATTGAAACGGCTGCACAGGATCTGATGTAATATGTTCTCTATTTCTAAATATGCCTATCAATGTTAAAACTTTCACACAATACTAATGAATGTTTATAGCATCAAAATAGGCAACTTCAATACAAGAGAAGCAGTTTATTTTGAAAACATGTCAAGCATCTAGATCCTTATAGACAAATTCTAATGCATTTAAAACAAATTCTTCCATGATAAATTTTTTAAAAACTTTTTATTAAATATTTATAAAGGTTTATTACAAAACTTTAAATGTTATTTTAAATTTCAAATGACACATTTCTGGTGTGAAAATGCTCTTTGTGATTATTCTTTTTCTAATTATCTTAATTATCAACAATTAAAAACAAACATCAGCCCTCACAAACATAAAATAATATTTTCTGCTTCGGGAGTCCCTAATACACGTAAAACTATAACATAAACAATTATCAATAAATCTTTTATTCGCATTTTATTAGTCATATTTAGTTGATCGTTTCTTGGTTGTTTTTGCAGTTTTAATTAATAACTATTACATTTTTATTTTTATATTAAACAATTGTTTTATGATTTCTTATATGCCGAAGCGAACTATATTTTAGCTGAACAAAACTGCTTTTCATTTCCTGGTGTAATTTTATGAATTGTAAGGTATGTAGATTTAATAATCATCACTTTTTATTAATGGTTAAATGTGATTAAACATAAAAATGAACAACACTTACCACTGTCAGAGTTAGTTGTGTGGTCGAACTTTGGCCCTGTACCTGCGGTCTGTGTGGTACCCGAGGTCCTCAGCCAGTCAAACTGATCTCCTAGGTTGTGGCCGTTGTTGTAGCCACACATGTCATACTCAAATGTGCAACTTCCAGGAGGAGGGCACTGGCCGTTGACGATCCTTATGTCATCCAGAGCAATATCACTTGTGTAACTATGGCCAACGACTCCCTCAAACACAACCTGTCAATAAAAATATTTACATACAGGCTAAAAATCAGAAAACATAAACAAAATATTGCAAATTTAGTGAATCAAAAAATTAAGTGTATGTAGTGGAATTTGAACCCATGATGCTGAGCTGCATGGCATCTGACATTTCGAATCTTATCTACACAACCATGCAGACATAAACCATAACAATTTGTTTGAGGGTTACCTAGTAATAACAAGATGTTACAAACTGACATCAAGTGTATATAGTGGAACTTAACCTACAATGCCAAGCTGCATGGCATCTGACAGTTCACAATCTTTGTCACAACCATGAAGACATAGCAAATTATAACAATTTGTTAGAAAGTTATCTAGTTATAACTAAAGTTCATTTCATTAGAAATTGATATTGATAGTAGGTCACTAACTGGATCTCAGCTATATCTGAATTCAAATTTATTTTTAATAAACACTATTCTGTAATATGGAATAGATTATCCAAAATGGCCAAACAAACTATCTTTGATCATAACAGTATTTAAGATTGCTAATTAATTTCATCTTGTTAATATGTACTAATTAATGAATTAAGGACCAGATTTATAATGGAGCAAAAGGGACAGTTGCCCTGGGCCCCCTGCCAGTGGGCCCCCCCAGACGAATGGCTTCCTTTATTAAAAAAATGTAATAATTATAAAATTAGTTCTATTTATTCCTTTCAGATCCTTTTTTTATTTGTCATGTAATTTAATTTCTATATTGAGGGGCCCCTGAAACTAATTGCACCGGGCCCCCTAGGTTTAAATCTGGCTCTGAATGAATTGTTCAGCAAGTACATCTTAAATTATTGTTCAGATTGCCATTTTTAAATATGATTGTGTGTAAAGAACAAACCTGCCATTGTTGTTGCTGGTTGATGGTCACAGCAGCGTGATGCCAGAAGTTTCCTTCATTGCCCGTCTGACTCCAAATAACACTGGATTTGATGTAAACTTTGAGAGTGCCAACCTGCGATCCATACATATGGTACCAGAACTTCAGACACATGGGCTGTGTTGTAGCAGGGTACATAGGACTGGTTAACCGGGCATTGTCACCAGGTCTTCTTGGTGAGGAGGACTCGATGAAGATGTACCATCCTGGAAATGAGGTTTAAAATTGTTAAAAATTATTTGAAGACATAAGATAAAAATAGGATTGTTCGTATTTTCATGCCTCATAGCAAAATGATGCAATCATCTTTTGCAAATATCTGGTTTTAACTCCCACAAATGACTGTTACAGAAGTCTGACTTTTAGTTGTATTTTGAACTACTCTTGTAAACATCAGATAAAAGCAATAGAAATTTATTTTAAGACACTGCTATATCATTTGCTTGTATCTAGATATTACAAACTGACGTCATATTCATTGTTCAAAATTTTGTTATGGCCTCTAGGTGTTACAACTAATGTCATATTCACTGTTCAAAATTTTACTGATTACCTGATCAGATAATGAAAAAAATCGTAAACCTCATCTAAATTTACTAAAAGTAACCCACTGGGTATTTCTGCAACTATAGTGTAATAAATTCAAATACAAAATGATTGCAATATTCATATATACCTTGGCTGCTTTCTGTAGTGTGGTCATAGTTTGGTCCGGTTCCTGCTGAAAGTGTTCCGTTCTGCTGTCTCGTCCAGTCAAACACGTCATTCTTGTCCTGGGTGTAGCCACAGAAATCCACTTCAAAGTCACACATTCCTGAAACATGAACATATAAAAAAAAAAGTACTCCAATTTGCAGGCACTTATTACTAAAACATTAATATGCAACGAAATGCAGATTTGTCAGATTAAAAAATAAAGTACTCCAATTTGCAGGCACACATTACTAAAACACCAACATACAATGAAATGCAATTTTATCATTTTAAATGGTTAACAACCCCTCAGCTCAAAAAATAAATATCGGCTATAGTGGTCAGTTTTGTCAGATAAAAAACAAAACTGTACTTCATTTTGCAGGCACACATAACAGAATATTAACATAAAGTCAATGAAATGCAGTTCTGTCAGATAAAAAAAATTAAATGTACTGAAGAATTTATTACTTTTTGTTTTTGATTTTTATTTATACATTAAAGAGAAGTTTATATACATTATCTATTGTTGGAAGACTGTCATCCTGGCAACTTTTGATTGGCAAACATAATCTCAAACTGGGAGATATATTTGTGTGTCATTCTGATAGACCTCCAATTATTTTGCATTTATACTCATACAATAATTTAAGTAAAGTATATTTACATAAGTTGATACTGAACTATCTGTAGAATTGTAATATTGTCTAAAATACTGAAAATAAACTTACGTGGAGAAGAGCAGGGCCCTGGTATAACTGAAATATCATCCAACCCTATGTCTCCTAGATAACTCTTTCCCACAACTCCTTCGAAAACAACCTGCAAAACAATATTATTTTTAGTTGATAGGAAAACATTTATTTCAAAGGAAATTATTTAATTTTAAAATAACAATTGAAGTATATTATAATCTTTTTTGTTCACTAGCAGATATGTAAGACAATAAAACTAAAACTGCAGATTAAACTGTAATGTGATTAAAACTGAAATTAGAAAAATAGCAAAAATATATATTTTTAATATACAATTTTTAAACATATTTATTAAATGCTATATTCGGGCTGCTTGGTAATTAATAACATGACATAGAAACTCTTTACTCATATTTTATGTTTGCCTTACGTTCTAACAAGCATGATTTTCATTCTATTGCACTGCTTATTACTAAGCTTATTTGCAACTAATACCTGATATGGTACAGAACTATGAATTGTCCTTTGTGCTTGTCTCCATACATTTCCCTGGTTTGACATGCGTTTCCACAGCAAAGTCTTGTTAGCTGAAGTCTGGAGGTACACATTCAGTGTGCTGATGTATGGCCCGTACATATGATACCAGAAGTTAAGGCACATCCCAGTCTGAGGGGTTGATTTTTGAATTCCGGATGTTAACCTGGCTTTTTCACCTCGTCTTCTTGGTGATGAGGTCTCGATGAAAACGTAGTATCCGTGGCCAGAGGTGTGGTCAAATGAAGGACCAGTTCCTTTACTTATGGTAGAGTTATTTAGTCTTTGCCAGTCAAAATCATCATTTGTTTCTTGGAAATAGCCACACCAACCTGAGTCAAAAGTGCAGTTCATGCCTGAAAAACAAAAAAGTCCATACAAATATATTTTCATTTCAGTTTGTAAGAAACGTTTAAAAAAATCACTGTCAGTTCATAGATGGAATACATTAGGGGTGAAATAATGTAGTCAAATCCATATTGTGATTTATTGTGATATAACAAATTGTATTGAAGTATAGTTGATATTATTTAATATTTTCAAATAAAAGCAGAAGGAATAAACATTACATATGAATATATGTTTGGATAGTAGTGGTATTGCCAGAAAGCACAATAGTTTCATAGCTAACTGCTATTGATGTTCTTTCTATCAAGTCTCTGCCTTGAATAGACCAACCTCAATTATGGAATGTTCCAAACTTGACTTTTGATGTAACATTTCCTCCTTTACAAAAAAACACATCTTTAGAAGGGACTGAAGGGTGGGGTTAGGACAAAAATATTTTAATGATTTTTAATATTAGAGGTAGGGGACCACCAAAGTTATAAACACTTTTAAACAAAGGTGGGGTTGACAGGATCTCTCATTTTGACCACCATTTCTTTTTCTAATAAATTCTTCCTAACTAATTTTGGATACCCCTTCAATAACAAAAATATCTTTGACCCTTTCCCCCTTTCAAAATTCCTGGTTCCACCTATGTTAAAAAGGGATCAAGGAATTAATAGAACACAAAACATGCAATTCATTTGATTATCTTCATTTAACCAAATTTCAGAATTAATAACTTTTGTGATAACACTCTTTGACCATGCACAATGGATTCATAATGCAAGTACTTGCCTTATTTTCATTAAGGAAAAATAAAAATAAATTTTTTTTTATAACTTTTAAATACTTACTTGTGTCATTATAGATTTTTTCCACTTGACAGTCAAGGAATTTGACATCATCAACTGCAAGGTCATATCTTCCAAACCCAGGACTTGGCATGGCATCGAAAACAATCTTTAAAGAAAAAAAAGAAACCACAAAGTTTGCAAGAAATACAAAACATAAAAATCCAAGACTTGTATTAAATACAAATCAAATCCTCTTTCTATATTTAAAAATGAAAAGACATATGCAGTTTGTATAAAGTAATCAATTCCTTTAGATTTTATATGATTGTAAATAAAACTAAAAAGTCAAAGATATAATAATGTTACTGTGTGAGTGTTTATAATTAAATTTCACAGATAGCAATTTTTTTTAAACTACAACATATGCACTAAATTTCATTAATATATGTGTATAGTTTTGTACATGTGTTGGATTTACAAGACAATGTATGATATTCCTAAATATCACTGTTAACAGATAGTGGCAGACTAAATGATACAAAATAAATAATAACATATAAATAAAGACAAATATACTTTGTAGCCTGCTTTGATCTGGCCGAGATCGACTGTAGCTAAATGCCATGAGTTTCCATGATTACCAGTGTGTCCCCAGAGTGTTCTGACATCACTTATCTGTCTTGAATTTTGAAGTCGTATCCGTAGATTTCCTATTTAGAATACACATATACATGTAAGTAATTACTGATATAAAAAGCAAAACATGCATTTCAGTAAATCAGAACATAAGTTATTAAACAAGTTTCCATTTTTTTCATATTTATAACCCAAGTCCAAATAATTATTATTACCTTTAGTAAGAGAAAAAGTAAAACATTATTTTGCAAGGGAGATAAACTTTATACGAAACTAACATATCACTTCGTTATTACATGAGATGTTTTGAACTTTAACCCTTTGCGACTTTACAACGGGATATCCCACTATAAAAAAAAACTCTGTTGCGACTTTACAACGGGATATCCAGTTGTGTTTTTTTTAACTTGTATTTACCGCCAAATTCGTCATAACTTGACATGCACAGTTTAGGTAATGCTAAGAACAACATCCTGTTAGAAATGTGGCGTGGTTTGCGGTGAAAATTTTCTTTTTTTATGTCAATTTTCGGCCGATTTTGTATCGAAATGTAATGGCGGC
>JAULBS010120249.1:0-14249 GCA_032355785.1 Symmetromphalus regularis | reverse complement strand
GGGTATCCAAATAAAGCAGATGGTGGCCAAGAAGCAGAAAAGTGACTGTGTTTTATTGGGGCATTGAGAATTAATGAGAGGGTTTGATATGATCATAATTGAGCGGTGGTCTGATGATTAAACATCTGGTGGCCTGTCGGGCCAGTATTTTATAAAACCGTATGGCCCGACGACCTGAAAAGGGGGTTTTGGGCCATCGGGCCACTGTTCATATTGAGGGCTGCACTCTTATAACAACAGTTATTGTGAAGACACTATTATTGGTTTTTGTTATATATGTGCTGGAAATTGTAAAACATTGTTTTTCTCAATTTGAGAGCATCTGGACTTTGCAAATTTTGTATAAAACTCATGTTTGTGATTTTGGCATATGATTTAACTAGGGTTGCCATTCCTTACTATACAGAATTAAATGTAAACAGCAGCATATCAAATGGACTGTCTAAGTCAAGAAAAATAGTAATTGTTAATTGTCCCACCCAGCTTAGGAAAAAGTATCCAACCACCAAACCTTGCGTAAAGAGCAGATGAGGTTCCCATTCAAAAGAAGATTTAATTTGTTTTTTAAACATAAAATCATCAAAACATTTATAACACATATATTATTTGCTATTCACCTCTGCCATCCTTTATGGACACAAACATTTTCTTTTTCTTTAGGACAAAACTGAAGAATTGTCATAATTGCATTCAACATCTGCTGTTTGCCTTGAACGTCTGAACTAATCAAAAACTGATAAACAACATTTTTTAAATACTCTAAATTCGCACCCTCCCTTGATTTATCCCGTTCATGTTTTCCAATTTCCTCACGTAAACGTTCAAAGTCATCACAATATTTTTCTTCCTTCATTGTAGATAAATGCTGAAGTTCTCTTAAAGCAGTTTCGAGCTCTCGTTTCTGCTTACGAAGAACATTTACTTCCACATTTTTTCTAGCTTGTTCTTGGGCAAAGTATAACAAAGTTGATTCACCTTGTCCAGTAGATTGCATTTCCAGTAACTTAGTCACAGCTTCCTCTTCTAGGGAATGCTGCTTAAAATACTCTGGATTTTCTCTGTGAAGTGTATCAGGTGAAGCGTCAAGGTAATCCAATTTTTGACCATACATATCTCGCAGTGATTGAATTTCCCGATCTTTCTCTGCCAGCATAGAAACAGTTCTCTCCCTCTGCTTCTTCACCTGGAATTCTAACTCACTCATATTTTTCTGGTGCTCCATCTCCAGTGTTGCTAATTCTTGTTTGTGTTTCTCCTGTAGTGTGATAATTCGCTTGCTCAGTTGCTCAGTCTTCATCTTATTTTGTTCCATTTCCTCATCTTGGTTCATGTGTGTCAGTTTCAGTCTCTCACGTAGATCAGCAATCTGGTCCTTAAGAGCATCAACTTCCTTTGAAGCAGTGTTGTCCTGAAAAATAAATTTAATAAATAAATGTACATTGTAGAAATCATGATGAATAATTTGCTCCACTTTTAAAACATTCTATAATTAAGCTATTTTATTTTTAAAAGAAACATCCTCATCATCCAGTAAAGATTCAAGTACACTTTCTTGGCATGCAACAGCTACCTGAGTTTCCTTTCAATGGTTAATAGATTAGAACTCCTTTGAATCATAAGTACATGTAAATCAACTTTCTTTAAAACAGAATAGCACATACCATACACTTTAATAACAAAACATAATTATATATTTGATCACAACAATACTAAATTAAAGGCTGTATCTAATGTTCTTTCATACATGCCATCTAAAGTATGAAAGATAGTAGTCTTGAGCAATTGGTCTGACAAACAAGCCTCATGCAATGCTGCAAGTGTTAGTGAGAAAAGGAAAGGATTGTTTGTTTAATGACACCCTAACACATTGTGTTTATTTAGAGGCTGTTGGGTGGTATTTTATAACTCATGGTCTTTATAGGAAACCCACTACCACAATATATCTTTCCGATTAGCTGCAAGGGATCTTTTACATAAAACCATATCCTCAATTACATGTACAGAACAAATTAATATCAAGAAAAGCAAATTATTTCCTCAATTCCAAAGGGAAATTGATAAAGTGTGTCCGACAGGAATTTGTGACAGTCATCCTAATATTAATAATTTTAAAATATAGAGTATACCATCAATTAAATTTAAACAACAAATTACTATCAATATACTAGTGTACATAAAATGACAACTCGTGACCCTGGGGGCCATATTTGATACTTTTAACTGATAGTGCTTCTTTAATGTGATTAAACTCTTGCCTTGTTATTCTTGTTTTTTAATACAGATTGTGCCCGCAGCTTGTATCTTTCGAACTCCTCTAGAACATGTTCAAGTTCTTGCTTGTATTTTTTACACAGTGGATTCTCCTCATCTATCTTGTCATCATCCTCATCTCGCAGAATTTCTGTCAAAAATAAGACTATTATTTTCAGATTAAATGGTTTATTGGGAACACGTTTTCAGTTTGCATTACACATCTAATGATGAAGATAATTATAGTTAATACAATGGTGCACTAAATCCACAGATGGCATTTGCATACCATTAAAACAGAAGTTAATTATTAAATAAATACAACTGTGGCACACCAAATTCAACATGTAACAGAAAGCTTAATAATTAAAATTATTATGATACTGATATTTATTAACAAGCCTGTTTGATGACCCAACTATCTGCTAACAACTGACAGTGTATGCTAATGGTTCAATTTAAAAATATGATGCTAAAAATATAACATAATTATACATTCAGAAAGGAAATCTGCTGCTAACATAAATTGTGGCTACTCTCTTTTAAATTAGGAGCTCCTGATTTTTATCACCACTTCTCAACAGAGAGAATAGCTCAAACCACATCCTTTATTTAACCATGGTTTTAATTAGGGTTGCAATGATATACCAGTATATTGCAATACTTGCCGAGCGGAATACATACCGCCATATGGTTTCGAGTATTGCGATATATCTACCTAAGGAGTATCCATCTTATAAAACCTATAGCTATGACAGTAAGTTATACAAATAAAAGTTAAACCTAATTAAATCATAAATCTACTGTATATATAGATTCTCTTTTTTCATCAGAAATTGGTACAGGTCTGTCTGCCTGAGATATGTTTAGTAGGTAGTATGATAATATAAAAATATGACTTTATCACATCTTGATAATTAATTAAACTGTATTGCGGTATGTATTGCAATACGGGTTTGCTGTATTGCAATATATTGCAATATGGTTTTGGCCATATCGTTACACCTCTAGTTTTAATGAACTCACCTTCTATGTTGATGGGTTTCTCAGATCTCTTATTGGCTTGCTTCAAGAAAACCGTAAGCTGTATGATCTGATCAGCCAGTCCTTGAGCATCAAGATTACTGTATTCAATTTCACAGTGGGTTGGTGAGTTCGCTGCTCGGGCTAAAGCTGTGTTCTCCATGTCCAGTTGTGTAACACGTTCCTTCAGATTATGAATAGCTTGCTGATCCTGGAAACGAAGTCGCTCGTAATTTCCAACGACACCTGACAGTTCTGACAACTTCGATTCCAGGCTGGAAATCCTCTCTTCTGCATTCTCCGAACAAAACTGAAGTTTTTCTTCTGCTTCTCTAGCTCGTTTCTGCTCGTGTTGGACTTGCATTCTGTGTTGAGCCTAAGTTAAGGCAAATATATATTGAACAGATCTTAAAGTATTGGTGATAACTAGAATTTTAACAAAATGTTAATAATATATCCTATGTTATGTTTTAATTTTGTTTTTAAACAGAATGTTTGAAAATATATGTAGTTTCATTGAAGAGTAATCTTTATGATGGATTGTTTATAATTAATAATGGACATTACAGTAGCCAGGAAGTTAGGTTATTGACTACATGCAAAAAGCTCAGCAGATTTGAAACCCACTGTATACATCACAATTTCATTTTTAAACATAAGAAATGTGGAAAAATTTCATCAAAATATAAGAACACACTTGCTCCCAACTCTTCTATATCACTTACCATGTCTCATCCAGTTTTTGTCTAAGGGAATACATGTATGCCATACAAGTTTGAAATACCTTCATTTGTGCCATTTCATTCTGTAATTCTAACAGCAGTGGAGATGGTTGGTTAGACTTGAGGTCAGCAGCCTTCATTTTATCTCTCACCACAGTCAATTCATTGGACAAGTTACGTATCTTTCTCTGATATTCCTCCGAGACATCAGGAGCATTATCCTTCTCCTTAATAATAGTCTGAGCCTCATCCAGCTAAAACAACAACCAAGATAAAACTAAAGTTGGTCAAATCAGGATTTATTTTCTAATCTAATAAATATTATATTAGTTGGTATCTTATGTATGAGTAAAAAATAAAATCAGTTTGAACCTGCAAATTAAATTTATTTTTGTTTTCAATTTTTAAAAATTAGTATATTTATATGTTGATTAAATCAAACTTATAGGAGCAAAATCATATTATATTATATCTTCTTCCTTTTTTTTTCTTCATAAAATAATTCCACTCATTTACAAATAACCTGCTTAAATCCAGAACATAAATCATGTTTTTTCAAGTTTGTCAAAATATGTTTGATACAGAAAACCTACCAAAACCCAGGTTACAAGTCTAATCACACTTCTGGTGTGATAAAATATTTTTCGATTTAAGAAACCTACCAAAACCAATCATGTTTCTGGAGTTAGTTAAAATATTTCTGATTTAAAAAAATAGAACGTATGTTCTTATTCTAACCTGTTGTTCTAGCTGTTCCTTAGCAGTCCTCTCCATGGAAACAAGTTTTTGTAACTCCCTCAACATAACAACATGATCCGTCTGTTCTTTCTCTCTCTCCAGCTGCTGACATCGTATTTTATTCTTCAACTGTCAAAGAAAGATCAAGGTCAACATAAAAACACTCATTTAATAACATATTTACATTTTTCTTCTGTTAGTAAAAAAAATTAATAACATTTGTTGCTTGTTTTTTAAAAATAATAGTCTAAAGAATTTTTATTTGCATTATTGACCCTAAAATCAATAAAGTGAAACAAATATTGATTTCTACTTTGAGAAGTTTTTTCCACTGTGACAATGCATAACCAAAGAATATATTTCAAAACTGATGCCAATCTCTATTGTAAAAACAATAATCAGCACCACTGTGTACAATATAAGAATACATTTATTATTTCCTTATTTTGAAAATATCATAAAACATATTATTTTAAATAGTTTTAACCTTAGACAAAATTATTATAAAACATATTGCATATTGTGAACAATGTAATAAAAAAAAAAAAAAGCCTTTGAAGATTGCAGATCAGAGATCTAAATTTGAGTATTATTTGAAATTGTACCCCAAAAGTTCTCTTTATGAGAAGGACTGTCTGGATAGGGGATTCTCTCAAAATGCAATAATAACTAAAATTAAAGACTGAATGAATATTCAATTCTTGGAACATGGAATTCCAGTGAAAATAGAAATTCTGTAATATTTATTATCAAGGCAGGTGCATGTAAAATAAGACCAGATTTAAATAAAGACTTGTCTAATGCAGTTTGTATGGTTTTGTCATATTAAAGTGAGTCTTCACACTTTGATAATGTCTTTTGAACATATTAGGTCTTCTTTTTTTTCCTATAAAATAATTTCACTTGTTTAACAAATAACCTGCCTTCTTTTAATTTTATAAGTTTGTTTATTAATCATTTGCCAGTAATACGTAGCAAACAGCCCATGTCATATGCATCTTAGCGGGCCTATACGACCGGAAGAGTGCCAAAAATACAAAATTTTGTATACGGCCATGGTCTATACAAGGCTTTTACTTCCGGTATAATTTTTCTAGCATGTTACCTGAAGAAGATTTACACCGCTTTGTTGTTTGTTTTTCTAATAAAGGTAAGTTTACTATCTATGATGTAAACTGTTTTTGGAAAGAATTCATCTTCATTTATTTCTGAGGCCAATGCACTGTAAATTATGAATTCTGATGTAGTACATTTAGCAATTTCTGAGCTAAAAGCGAGTTATGAAATATATCTCAATTGTAAGTATTATCATTTACACCTGTTGTCGTATAATTAGAGTTGCCTCCCTTATATAAACAAATAGCAGACATAAAATAAATAGCATAATATTTTTTTTTTTTTTATATAGCACACTACATAAAAGGTGATTAATAAATATGTCATTAAATGGATGTTTTCACATTGACCTTGTTATAGATCCACGGACAGTTGTATTGGCTGACTAGCTGTATAGAGCCTGCCTTGGGCCAATATAACTGTCCTTGAACCTATAACAAGGTCAACATAAAAACACTCATTTAATAACATATTTACATTTTTCTTCTGTTAGTAAAAAAAATTAATAACATTTGTTGCTTGTTTTTTAAAAATAATAGTCTAAAGAATTTAAAAAAAAAAATTCCTTTCATTGTACGGTGTTTGCTTTGACTATATTTTCCCTTCATTGTAGTGTTTGCTTTGACTATATTTTCCCTTCATTGTACAGTGTTTGCTTTGACAATATTTTCCCTTCATTGTACAGTGTTTGCTTTGACTATATTTCCCCTTCATTGTACAGTGTTTGCTTTGACTATATTTTTTTTACAGTATAGATCAGGTATTGGATTTCTTTTTTAATTATGAAATGTACATATATGTCCAAAAGTTAAATTATATTTTTATTTCACTTTCATGGTTTTTTGAGTCAGTAAATTAATGAATCAAGTCATAAAAATAAAAGGCATTAAGTGTTTTGCAAGCATTGCACTTGTGGTAAGTGTATTTAATTTCTTTATTAACTCACCTCTTGAATCTGACTAGCAAATTCCTGAGCTCGTATCTCAGCTTTCTCTTTCTGATTTTCAACTGCTCTTTGGAGTTCTTCATTTTCTTGCTGAAACATGTTTTATTATATATAAAAGAGTCATAACCTATTTTTCACTTCACTAGTTTGTTTTATTTTTTATTTTTATTTTTTAATTGTAATTTTTCTTTGGTATGTGTGAAATCTCCTTTTAATATTACAGAAATTTACTGTAATATTAATATAATGCATGACCAAAAAAGCAAATAAGGTCTGAATATCAGTTCTGACAAAGTAATTTATGGTAATAACAACTACATGTAATTTAGTGATCAGATAATTTGACAAATTTTAACATTAACCTTGAGCTAGCCTTGCTTTCTTACCCTTAGTTTTTTGTGATCAGCCACAAAGTTGGTTTCCAGTCTTGATTTCTCCTGTGTCAGAGTTGCGAGGGATTCAGTCAGTGTTTGTATTTGTTCACTTAGTGTGTCTACATCACTGTCATGTGAGTGTTCTGCTGCTGTACTCTAAATATAAAATACATGTCAAGTACTTTCAAATTGGTAATAATATATTCGGAGGCATCTATAACATATGTATGCTTTGTGGAGGGAAGTGGATGGTTAAGATATTGTGTACAAAATCATACACGCATATTATGTAATTTAAAAAACATACCAATGTATAATAAAATAAGGTATGCTAGTGAATGATTTTAAAATGTACCACTGTGTTACAAAACAGTTTTATTAAATTTACTTAAATTCTTGTACGTCTTAAATTTCATGATGTAAATAGTAAACAATTTCAGCTCTCTAATTGTAAAAATGTACTTTTCATGGGAAAGGGATGGATAGTAAAAATTCCAGATGTTTTTTGTGTAAATTACTTTATAGATGCCCCCTATACATGTATGACCAATTTTCATGTATAAGACTTGATTTGAAATCAATAATTAAAATAAAAAATAAATACTTTATGGTGCGGACAAAATTATGCTATTGGCTGAAAATGCAACAGGTATGCAGGGGTCGAATTTCACCAAGGCACTGAGACATTTGCTGCTGTCCCTTTGCCACAATGCCCTCTCAATTTCACTTCTAACAAAGGCAAATATTGCTGTGCCCTTTTTCCCCGCTTGTCCCATAGGAAAGTTACTTTTGCCATTGTGCCCCTGATGTGTCCTCAAAATTGCGTTGATGTCCTATTAATTCCTAGTAATTCAAGTCAATAATCGCCATGCCCCTTAAACATCGAAGTTCGACCTCGGGGTATGTTTTTTTCAATGTATTTTTCTGCGGGTTTTGGGGTTTTATTTTACATACATGTACATACCTATATTAGCACTGAATTACTTCTGGAACAAAAAAAGTAAAAAAGAGTGATAGAAAGAGGGATGAGCGAGAAAGACAGACAGGAGTTAGAGAGAAAGAAACAAAATATTTTAGAAAATAAAATAAAAAATATAATTATACAATAATTAATACAGACATATATATGTACAGACACGCATACAAACACACTTTTAATATTATTATATACATATAATATACCTATTTTAATAAATAAGTAAACAAGTAACATACTTATATAATAAATTGTATATACTTATATAATGGATAGCAGATATGAAAAAGAGAGGAATAAGAATAGGAATACCCCGGGGTATGTTAATAAAGACACATGTTAAATTAACATGCTGATATGACAAACAAAATAATCTTACATTTACTAAATGAATGATATTTAGAATCTGTAAATAAGAAGTTAAAATTCTGTGCTAAAACATTACATGTTAAAAACATTTCAAAGTGAAATGTTTTGGAGGACTTTACTTTCAAATGTGGTTTCACTACTTTCAGTGTAACTAAAATCTAATCAGCCTATAACATTGTGCAACAGTCGGCCATCTGTATACATCTCACTCACATTAGAATTAAGTGGGTCCACACATTTTTCTTCTGAATCCTCACTTTCCTCTGCAACTTCAGCATGTTCCACTTTCTTTTCTTCTGAATGTTTATTTCCTTTGGAAGATAACACCTTGATACTAGCTTCCAAAGCTTCCTTTTCTTTCACCAAGCCTTTGTAAGCTCTCACTACATCTAAAAAACATTTAACAAATCATCTTTCACCTGTGTAAGCTCTCATTACATCTACATGTAACAACAAATTTAAGAAATCAACAAATCCTTTATTTACATATTATATATGTACTGTATGCAGTCTTTATAACCTTTTATTAGGCCAAATAAGAAAATAACATTTATCAATGAAAAACCATGTGAATGGTGAATGAAAAAGAGGATGTTGAGTGGTAAATACATGACTTTTACCTACAAGTACATATATGTACTCAGGTTTTCTAGAATACGGTATCCTGACGCCCATGGCTAGTTGTTTTTGCAGTTGGACTATCAAATAATCAAAAAAAGAAGAAAAAAAAAAGAAAAGAAAAAAATGGAACTAAAAGCACTCGACATACTTGTTTCGATAAATACATGTAAAGTCTGACTATTATTATCCTGGAGCATGTCAAATAACTTGCTGGCGTAATCTGCTAAAAATGCAGTCCAAAATTTCTGTTTCCAGCAAGATGTTGTAATATCCTGATGAGAGATGGTTTTTCCTTCCGATCAAACCAAATCGAACTTTTTTGTTATTTTATCATTAAAAATTCAATTATTATAAGGAATTAATTTATCCATTGTTACCTACTGCATTGAATATAATTATTATTTTACTTAGGTTGTTAGTTTTCAGTCTTACTCCGACTTGAGTCAGTCATCCGTGAAGTCCGAGACAATCAGCAATAGCATGTTAGAAAGTAGTATATAAACTTTTATAGGTCGCCATCTGATAGATCTATTGTGTTCTTGTGTTTTTTGAAATGGTGACACTAATCTTAAAGTGAATCGGGGTGCAGACCCGTGCATTTCTGTAATGGATTTTTTTTTCATCCTGCAAAATGTAATGAGTCGATCCGATTTTTAATTTGTAGTATTAGGAGGTAAGGCTAGTGAATTTTTAAGTCGTGCTAGTGAATTTTGAAAATCACTAATCCAATGGCTAGTGGATTTAAAAACAATTCTAGAAGCCCTACTGTACTATAAAATGTATATAGACATGGTTATCAAAAAAAATTCAGTGTACCTCGAAGTCTTCCTTCATATCGTTGCAGCTGATCTTTTTGATTTTCTATTGTTTTCAGAAGTTCATTTCTTGTAGCTCTATCCATCACAAACAGTCCATTTTAGATTCCTGCAAAATGATATTTTAAATTTAATATGCTCAATTACAGCTATACACCATTTTTAAAGGGAGTCCAGGAATCTGATATTAGAAAAAAAATCAGGTAAAACTCTTGATGATCTTGGCATGACCAACCAATTGATCAGGATAGGCCTCTCCAACCTTCAGTCTAGTTGAACTACAGGCCAAAGGGGTGTGTTGTTATACCTGTAACCTTAAACTAAGCATCCAGATCTATGGATGTCGAAGATGGGGTCATCCTTATGGACAACTCCTATGCCTAACTCAACCACAGGACTTCCAGTCATTCAGCATCATCAGTCATCCAGCATCATGGGCTGCACCTCTCATCAAGTAAGGCACACTTCCTCTGATTAAGAAGGAACAGGAGTTGTACTGTATTATCCACTCTCATGGGGAAAATTTAACTTAGACAATTAGGGAGGTTTCATCCCTTTTTAAGATATGTTTCTATTTTAGTAGTGCCATTAAAAAAAAAATCTGTCATTATTATAAATTACAATGCAGAGTTCACTTTTCATGCCCAATAAAAGTTACGCCAGGATATCCACTAAGAACAACAAAATAAATAAATTAATGTTTACTAATGTTATCAAGTGGCTTTTTATCATTACTTTACATATATCAGAAAGAAAACACAAACTTTAAGTTGTATTTATTGTTAAAATGCTGGTTGAAAACATCCACCATGACAAAAGATGATAGTTGTCTTTTTGTGCTTTCAACGAAAACCAGTGTAGGCCACACCAGTAACATTAAGGGTTGTTTAGGACTTTTGAATAACTTGTTTTTTTGTTTCTCTCTCTCTCTTTTTCCTTTAAATTTAACATTGTTAAACAATTGTCATCAAAATTTAACGAGATAACAACATCAGTGTCAAATGAAAAACCATTAAATTAAATGTTTCAACTATTAACACTACAACAGAGAAAATGACCTACTAATAATGCGTCAATTTATTGTTAATTGGGTTGATCTCACGAACAGTGGTGACAAAAAAAATATATCACCAATAATAATAATAAACAAACAAAAAAACTGAAAAAACACAACATTCATTATTATTATTGATTAGAATCGCATACATCTAACCCATTCATTTTATCTTCCAATAATATTAGAAGATATTTTATTCATTTTACCCCTATTCGTTGTAATACAAATATTTTTTTAGTGTTGGCCTCAAATATTTTTTATTTGACATCACAAGGTAGCAACGAAGGTCAAGAATGCAGACAAACTGCACAGTGAATTAATTGGATAACTTTTTTTCAAAATTTTGGTTACTTTCGAAAGCTGATTTTTGGGATTAATGAAAATTGGTAAATTTTGAAGTCTGTAATTCATCATCATGATGGTATTATTTACATGTTTATAGCACATTTTGTAAATTTGGAGCATGGTGTTACTTGGTAAACACCTGATGTTTGTTATGACATCGAAGACTGCATGGAGAGCTCGTGCTATCGCGAGATATCATCATTTCAGCAAAGGGCACGAAAAGGGAACAGGCACGAATACATGTACATGTACGTATCTGTGCCAGTACCAAATTGTATAAAAGAGAGATTTTATGGTGGGGATTCTTTAAAAAGTGAGGCATGATTTTTGTTGGAGAAAAGATTTTTTTTTTTTTTTAAATTAAAACCACGTTACAGTTGTTAAGGCAGTTCCGGATCAAGTGTCATTAAACTCGTTCACATGCGATCGTATATCAAATTTTCATTTTATTTTTATTTTAATACAACAAACAATTACTTTGAATTCTTTACCACCATAACAATTAAAATGAATTAAATAATTTTTATGTAGTATGAAGTCCAGGTTGATTTTTTTTAATATAATTTTTTGGGGGTAGTTGCGGATAATTTGGGTAGTTCCTGATCACGCCACCTATCGATGCTTACAAGTACTAAAACCATATTTTTTTTATGAAGTGAACATCTTTGAAAAGATTTGCAATAAAAATTATTAAATTTTAACAGCCGGATACCATTACATAAACAAACCGTAAGGCTGCAATCAATGTTTGTAAATTCCCATTGAAAAATGGAGGAATTTGCAAAGAACATTGAGCACATGATGTATGGTTTATAATGTGATTTGGAACTGAACAAAAAAAAACACAGTATGGTTTCCAATTTTTTAATTTAATATAATTATATTAACAAAAATCATATCCCGCTATTTTATTAAGTGCAAAATGTAGTTTTCGTAATCAAGTGTTCATGTTTGTAAATGAACAAGTAGACAGCGTTATTTTAAGTCCTCCAAAACTTATAAAATGAACTCATTTTTATCAAAAAGATAATCTTTCAGTTTAATTGAATACAAAACTGTATTAATGCACAAAAAACATGCTTTTGTAAACGTAGCAAAAACACCGTTAGACTCAGAGCACCTGTCATTGTGTCAAGTAAATCATTCCCGTTTAACAGACAATTTAACATTTCAGCTTATCAAAGTTTACAGAAAATTTATATTATATAAATCACAGAAGACTAAATCTCCAAACATCATAAAAGTAAAAAATGTTCCCTATAAAAGAAACACATTCAAGTTTATTTAGAAAATTGAAAATGGCAACTGATCTATTAATGATGATCACATGACTCACTTTAGCTATAGTTTGTTTCATAAATGTGGTCCATTGTCAATGCAACAATAATATTGAATTTATATAAATGAATGTATACTGTGATTAGCGACATTCAAAGTGGTCATTTTTTGGATGTGTTAACATTAACTTTTTTATTCACATTATTTGCTGGTATCAAAAAGTAAAGGTCAAGGACCACTATTCATATGGAACTTATTTAAAAATTATATAAAAAATTTGAAACTGACTATATGCTCAAGTGTCCAGTATTCGTGCCTGTTGTCTTTTCATGCCCTTTGCAAAAAATGATATCTCGGATGCGCACAAGCTCCTCATTGATGCATCGGCTGGGAGTTTCTGTGTGCATGAAATGTACCCGAAATTACTCTTTTGTTTTATGTAGTGGGGTATTTGAATTATCAGAAAAACCTTGGTAGACTTTCTATGACCCGGCATTAAGTGAGAAAATGACGTCTCTTTTCATGGTTCGGAGAGAAAAATTGGCTCCGATAATTAGGGGTAGGGGAAATTAAAACAGCCATTTCTTCCATACTAATGAACCCAGAACCATCATGGTTTACCACTCAAAATGTTTGATTTATTGTACTCTATACACTGACATAATTTATTTCAATTATAGTAATGTCATCATGTCCGCAGAGGTCAAAAGGTCATAAAACAGGGGGTAAAGTCAATATTTTATGTAACTGAGGAAAACATGGTTGCCACATGGTGAATAGTTTTCGTATCTGTGGCCTTTAGATCACCACAAACACAATATGTTTTCTTGGACATACAAGACCCAATGAATTTGTGGTAGGAATTCTAAGTTACCCCATTTTCAAAACGAATACTACAAGCCTGGAAATAAGTGCTCGGTCACGGACATTGTCCGGTACAAAATTCATTTTACATTTTCGTGAGGAATTATTTTCATGACCACATCCCCCAATAATAAAAAGAATAAAAAAGGAACATTTACCAAACTCTTTTGAGTTAGTTTCATTTATAGGCTTTGACATTATCAGCATACTATCCACGTGTTGTATATATTTCCGATAAGACATGTTATCGATTAAACACTGCATGATGCAACGTTTTAGACAAATAGTATAATTTATTGATTGTACCCTCAAGTTTCCGTTCAGATTAACTCAAAAATATTCATAATTATTGATGAATAATCACATATAATCTTTGTAAAAACAAAGAAAACTGAAAACTGCGTTTGTACAAAATTTCGTAACTTGTTGAATGTATTATGAATTTACAGTACGACGTTCACAGCCAAACTGGAACTAAGTTTGCACGTATTTGAATTTGCGGCACTAAGCGCATGTTCGCGATTTACGCAGTACATTTTATTCGCACATTTTTTTGTTGCATTTACAGAGTACTTTACTGAAATGGGTAAGTAACGATTTGGTACAAACAAATGTGTCCATGTTGTTGAAACATGAAGAAAATTTGAAAGTATCTGTGATGAGTTATACAATAAAAAAAACTCTTTATTCTTTAAAACTAATATTTATTTATTTCAATATTAAATTTTATAAATTTCAATTTAATTTGGTGACAG
>JAULBS010120248.1:0-29187 GCA_032355785.1 Symmetromphalus regularis | reverse complement strand
CGAAAACAGAAATCGCTTGCTAACAGATATCGCTAGCGAGTTATTTATTCGAACTTTATTTATCCAAACAAGTATGTTGAGCGCTTTTCGTTGGACTTTTCATTTTTATATATATTATTTTTAAAATGAAATTCTGCTAGCCATCGGGGTAGTGGAAAGTGATTATTTGGTAGCCCGACCGCAAAAACCACTAGCCACGGGCGTCGGGCTACCATATTCTAGAAGCCCTGCATTAATCATTGAGGTAGTTGGCCCAATACTCAGAGCTGACAACTGAGAAATATATGCCCCATTTCAAACTGCTAATTAAGTATTTTTGTAATCATATGTATGGGAATATACCTGTACATGTAGTGTATATGATGCACTTAGGATCCCCCTTGACTCTGTTCTAGATATTTCAACCCCTGAGCGAAGTGCAAATTTATCGAAAAAAAACCTTGGCTGTCCCCATGTTACGAATGACAGACTTACGAACCTGCATAGTTACGAACCTACATCTGTTAGGTCTATTATATTAAATGTGTTTCATACAATGGTTGGTAATTATAAATTATGTTGTTAGATTTATTATTATTGTGTTATTATGTTTCAGATGTTTTAGGTAAAATAATATATACTATATATACAAAGACAAAGATCTGACTGATGCTAGATATGAACCATACGTAACTGTTTTGACTTATTTGCAAATCAGACTTGCAGAAAGACGTTAGAACGAAACTTGTTCGTAACCTGGGGTCTTCACATACTACTAATACAGTAGCATAACATTTCTTACTTGGTTTAATTACATGTATTTGGCAATGGGATAGTGCTTTTAATAAATGTGAATCAAATAATTGAATTAGAATGATATACATTTATATGAATACAGTATATATTTACGAAAGTATTAAACCAAACACCAAATTAATTGGGGTGCAATGATATACCGGTATATTGCAATACTTGCCGATTGCAATACATACCACGATATGGTTTCATGTATCACGATATATCTACCTTAATGAGTATCCATCTTCAGTGTTAAATAGTAATGGTATCCCAATATCCAGGGGATACCAGATTGTAATTCTTATAAAACCTATGACTATGACAGTAAGTTATAAAAGTTAAACTTAATTAAAACATACAAATCTACTGTGTCTACAGGGTCGCCGGAACAATTGTAACATTGGGGAGGCAGACTAGCAATATTGAGGGCTAGGTGGATCCGGGGTATGCTCTCCTAGGAACATTTTGAAATGTAGATACTGGAAAAAACTATTTTAATGGCTTCTGGATAAATAATTGGGACGGCTTCCGCTGCCCCTATTCCAGTGGCCATGGTCTATATATTCTCTTTTTTTCATCAGAAATTGGTACAGGTCTGCCTGCCTGAGATATGTTTAGTAATTAGTTGGATAGTATCAAAATAAGACTTTATCACATCTTGGTAATTAATCAAACTGTATTGCAGTATGTATTGTTATATGGGTTCCATTTGCTTTATCGCAATATATTGCAATACGAGTTTGACCGTATCGTTACACCCATACAAATTGATAATTTAAGTATTGCTATAATATTTGTATTATTTTGTGTCGACATCTGTGCGCTATTGTGACTATATGTATATCATCTTTTTTAATGTGGTTTGGTGTCAACATTATTTACATCTGTTACTGCTTGATGACGGTTTGATGTTTATCTACAAACGCGATCATCACAGCTGTGTGTGGTTGGTAGCTGATACTTTTGTTTGCGTGAAAAGGACTAGAGTTTTGTTAATTGCAAAAACATTACTTTGTTAAATAATAATTTTAAATATTACCCATTCAACTTAATGTAAAACTCGATAATATTTGACAATGGAAACAAAACTTGGCAGACAACATCATTATAAAGTGAGGTAACCATCCATTTTAATATTTGGAACATCTGTGTCATTTCCGATAATATTCGTATCTCGTTAATCTTATGAAGACCATTTCAAAAAATCATCAAATCCAAAGTAGGCAGAATACATCTCTGATATTTGTACTGGTTGATGAAACATATATGAAGAATAAATTGGTGAAGTTTCAAAGCTGTGTGACCTATACCCCTAGAGATATGACCGTATGTTAGTGACCCCAAATATTATTGATAAAACAATTTGAAGTGGTATATGGTACCACAACTTCTTCCCAACACATATTACACTTAATATGACTAGAAATGTGGATTCCCCATTGTCTGATTAGTTTAAATGTCAAATTATTACAACTTTTATGAAGGTTTGAAAATGATAATCAAAAGTGTCGTGGAAATTCACACAAAACAAATGCCACAAAAACACAAAACTTCAAACCTCTGCCACAATTTGAAAAATTATCCGATTAATTTTTTCAGCCAATTCTAAGACGCAGTGGTGGAAGCCATTTGTTGATCTGACATGGAATGACCCAAGATTGCTTTTTTAAAGTTATATGGGATACTCTAGTATAAACCAACTCACTGTGCTTTTTGAGCTATGTTAGGTCTGTAAATCAGAATTTCAACAGCTTCCACAATGATGCCCTTCATATTAGGGTGTTTGACCACTACAAAATACAAAAAACATATGATCCATTTATCTCTGTTCCATACTAAAACATTTTCTTTTAATTCTGAATGTTAACAAAAATGTAATGAATAATTTAGATTTCTAAACAAAGTATAAATACTTATAATAAAATGCACCTGAAAGTGTAATTACAGTGATAATTAAAAAACGAATGAAAAGATACAGGCAACTGATTGATCACACTCGACAGAAAATGCAAAAATGGCACTTGTTTCTGTATTACCTTTATTCATTTTGTTTTATCCCATGAAATGAAAAGATCGATAAAACAGTTCTCATCATTTCAATTTTCTTGCCAGTAATGATCTTCACGTGAGTAGTGGATTGCTCTCCTACTATTTCCAAATGGAGAGGAATGAATTTGTACAATATCATTGTAATGGTAACTCACATTTTGATAATTTCCTCTATTTAAATACGATTAGTAAATACCAACTCATTCTGGTTTTATAATTTCCTCGATATCCACCAAAAGACTATTCCAAAACTGAGTTCAGAATGAAAAATAGAAGCAAATAATAGCAAACGTTTATAAAACTGGTTTAATAATCTGTTATAAAAAACAGTTCGATGTACATACTGTTTTCTGAGCTTACCAAGTTTGGCGAGAAAATGACAAGCTTTAGATGCAATCTTGTAGTCTGGGTCCCCAAGCTTGTTCACAATCAGTGGTAATATTGCCTGCAACAAAACAGTTGCATTATAAATCACACATTGTCAATAGAAGAATCCTGCTTCTGCCACTTATTTTCAGTTAGCAGCAATAATACATGCACTTTTCTACAGACATGACATCACATACCACAGCCTTTGTACAAAAAAAGTAGACAACTAGCCTAAGTTGAAAACAGTCCCACAGACCCGACATATAAGATCAATCCAATGAACTAACTTTCTGTGTTACAATCATCTGCTTACCAAAATATTTCAGAGAACATGCTCATTTGCATTATTGTATTAAAGGCCATGATATGTGCTGTCTTGCCTATGGGACGATGCATATAAAAGACTCCTTGCTGCCTATCGGAAAGTGTAGCCTATGTGGCCGTAGAGGATTTCCTCTAAATAAATGTCAGAATATGATTGATGTCAAATAGCTGATAAGAAAAAAAATCAATGTGCTCTATAGGCATCGTTAAATAAAACAAACTTTACTTTATTTTAACACCAATTAATTAAGAGAAAGTATCAAATTTTAATTGCATAAGCACCAAATAACAATGCAGAGCACAGTATTTCACAAGATTAGGTACCTCAGATTTTCAAATACTGTCTTCTGTAATGTCACAGAAATTAACTTACATTTTCCTGTTCTGGTTTACTTGCAAGAAGATGGAACATTGCACCTATGAAAAAGAAAAAACAGTGTGTTAAATGAAAAACATAAACAATTATCACGAAGACATAAATGTGATAAAATTAAAGGAAAGGATTGTTTAATGGCACCCCAGCACACTGTTTATTTGGCACCTAGTAGGTGTCAGACATATGGTGTTTTAGAGGAAAACTGCTACCACTATATACGCTACACTTTCCAATGAGCAGAAACGTATCTTTTTATATACAATTTCTCAGACTGGACAGCACATACCACAACCTTTTCTAAACCAACTGTGGACCAATGGTCGGTGCAAGTGGAGTACACCTATCTACTGCGCCTTCCAGAGCACCCATTCTAGGTTGGAACCAAATCCCATGCCTCAACTGAGATCTGATATGTGATGAATTTAAATGAGGATTTTAAGATCAAGAAAATTTACATTTTGATGGAATTAAATGGTTCACACTAAGTACCTCTGTTCAAGTCATCTTAATGTTAGATTTTCAACTAATCATAATATATCGCCCACCTTGAGTGAAATCTAATGTAAAAATGCTTTAATTTTTCTCTGTATGACACACGTAACAAACGATGTTCATTAGAAAGCTTTGTTATAAAGAGTATCATTAAAAATAATGATATGTTTGTTGAGCATAAACAGTTGTTATTAGTAATACATTTTTAAAATGCACTTTCATGAAATCAGTACCTTCACCACGGTTAATCACTATAATAAATGTAACTACCATTCTAACATTTGCATGATAAAACTGACATTTTATGTCAGTAGCAAGTTATTCTGTTTTTTTACAGCTTGAAGTTTTATTAACATAACAAAACTGGCTTATAAAAATAGATATATAAAGTAAATTTGAATGAAAAATGTCAAATAACGTAATTTTATAAATCAAAATTGTTATTTTTAAGATAGTTGTCTAAAAAGATGATTACTAAAAAAGATTTTTCAGAAACAATGCTTTTATAAAACTGGATATACTAAGGGTTCAAAAACTGTTTTCAGAAAACCTTTAACATTCAAAAATTACCATACTATATAAGAAATGCAACAGTTTTAACTCATTAAGAAGTGGTATAAAATGATCCTTCATATAATATCCTTTATATATCTACATACAATGATAAGAATATTGTATAACTTCTATAAATCACATATCTGCAAACAAACTAACAATAAACAGCTAGAAATTATTCTAAATATGGTTTAAAAATAAACTGATGAACTTACTTAAAGTTTTTTCTTTTGTTGAAAGAATCATATCATGGGATAGGGTCTGAAATATTAAAACATATAGCATAACGTTAACATTTTAACCATCTCTTGGTGAATGATCTTTGAGGCAATTCAACAGTTGGAACACAATTCTAACACGTTAAACATGAACGTTTGTTAACAAATTAACTGTAGAAATGAAATTTTGAAGTATTTTTCTTATTCTTATATATACATATAATCTATAACAGAAAACTACTAAAAAAGGTCATTTAAATTTATTTTGTAAATATTAACAGCAAAAAGCTTAATTTAAATAAATTTACACATATTTTACTCAATCCATGTAGTGACTAATTTTCTTAATTAGTTTGCTAAAGGCAATATGTTCTGGACAATCCCAGTGATGGATCTAGGGTTGCACAAAAACAATGAGTCTGCTATAAGATTCAGGAGAGAGCATCATTCCAAATATTTTTAAGATACTGAAATTCAGATATAATTTTTCTAACAAAAGGGGTCTTGTATGCCTACCCAAACAACATGCTATTGTGTATATGGATATACTTACATCCAATGTCTTAACAAATTCTGAATATTTGTTTTTCAGCTCCGATTCAAAGTACCAAAGAATAAGTTTCTTGTCCACAGCATCTTTGTTTCCACTGCACAATTCACCCAGGGATAACAATGGGTGCTGCGAGTAAACACATCAATAAGATTTATGAAATGACAATTATAAAGCAAGTTTAAAATACAATTACACTCCTGTGTCTCAAACTTCCATGTCTTAAATATCCAAGCATATACAACCACTGCAGTTTTAAAATTTCTAAATATCAAAATCTACTCAAATTACAATACCTTAAATTTCTTGGATCGGTCACTTCAACTTTAAGAAAGTCTGTCTGTAAAGTCAAATCTTAATATCAATATCTTTTTTAACATACCTCTAATGAAAATGGTAAATTAGAAGATTTTAAAAGAAAAAAAAGATGATGAAAAATGATGGTGTCAAATATTTTTTTCCATTTTCATTAAAAAAAATTAAACAGGAAAGTAAATATTAATTATGTCATATTTTCACTAATTTAGATTATATGCAATCAATTTTACAGAATGTTACCTGACTAAATATTTTAAGTTTTCTGTTGTCTGGTAATAAGTCAGACAGAAACAAATCTCTCAGCGCATCTGAAAAGAAAGAGATGACAAAAGTTTATGGATATTTTTTATAATCTTCATTTATAAATAAAATAATTCAAATTTAATTTTGTGAAGAAAAACAGGTTTTGTTGAAAATTTAGAACATCACTCTGTGTTTTCTAACGAAACGTTCACTTCAAGATTTTACCATATATGGTAACATATGACAGGATTTTAAAAGAAAATGACTACATATTGACAACCAAGTACCACTGTTTAAACAACAACTATTTAGAATATCACATTTGGATAACACAACCAAGAAAACAATAAAAAGTGTTATGTAAATAATTCATATGACTAATAACAAAACTTTGCAAGCATTTCACCCTGTGGTAACTCTACAAACAGCACATACCAACACCCATCAAACACTCTCTCCGGCCCTTCTTTTTTGACATGTTTAGCAAGCTGTCTACACTTGAGAGGTTGTGCACTGGTGATTCTTGTGCCAAAAGAGTCAGGGCAGCTACTTTGTCACTCAGAGTACCTGATCCAAGAACAGTCTTTAACCATTTTGCTTCAGACCGCTTACTACTCTCACGTTCTGAAAATAAAGCAATTAGGAAAATGAAAGATTTTTCATATCATCTAGTAAAGTAAAGTAGTTTTATTTAACGACACCTCTAGAGCACATTGCATATCATCTAGTATTACTGGGGTAATTTAATATTTTAATCATCTAAATGTGTTTGCTTTTTACTATGCATTATTTTCGACAGTTTTATTGTACGTCAAATATCTGCTCTAAAACATTAGCATATTCTCTCATCCTTAATCTAAACTTTTTCTATCACTTTTTTATTTCTCTATCTACTTCATTTGTACTCGATATCTTATCCTTTTTTCTCTCTTTGTCCCCTTAATCAAATTTGTTTTATCTTTTGTATATACATATAATTTCTGTACATGTTGTTAACTAGTGTAAACATTTGTAAGATAGCGAGCTCGGGGCTTCCCAACCCAGACTCTATCATATTCTGTTTCTGGGGACAATAAACATTTAAAAAAAAAAAAAGTATTACTCAAAAATCAATAAATTTGTATAATACTTAAATAACAACAGGAAAATAACATTTAATTGCACTTTTTAATAATAGAAAATAAAAATTAAGACTGTCAATTTGAAAAAAGATAGATCTGTTTCATTAATATTATAATGTATGCTATACATCATCTGGGTGTTTTTATATTCAGTGGTTTAAAGTCCAATATTAGGAGAAAATACCATGTAATAATTCAAACAATTTTAATTACATACGCTTGTTATACAGAGTTATTTCATCTTGAAGGAGTTTTGATGCAAAATCTTCCATCTTTTTAATAACATTTTCTGATGTTTCTGTTGTGCTAGACTCTATCGAAGTCTAAAACATAATATAATTACAAAATATCTGTTAGAACATGTATATGAATACTTTATTATAATCAATAAATTTCTATTTTGAATAATTCTTTAAAAACATAAATTTTCCTTGTTTTACAAGAATCAGCATATTTAAAAACAAGTAATAAAACATATTTAGACATTTCTCATTCATTCACTCAGCTGCTGCTCTCTAAAAAAGAAAATACTTTTTTGTTTCTTTAAGTGTTAGAAATATTCCTATTACATTCCATGAAACAAGTGACCAGGGTACAATTTAATATTTAAAGGAAAGCACACTTTAATTATTATCATATTCACAGCCTAATTAAGATTTGCAAAAAATACCCATAAGGTAGGGATGCTGAAAGTTCCAGTCTGATTGCAAAATACAAAAGAAAATTATGACAGAGGAGTTAAACAACATAACCACCCACCGAATAGACTATTTGTCTTGTCTCTTTTGTCATCCAACAATCAAAAAACCTTATTCTGACCAATTTTTTCTTCTTTTTTTTTATCAACTGTGTTTACCCATTTTAAATTAGTGTCACTATAAAGTGAAAAGAAGCTGTAATAAAAAACAGATCTAAACATGTTTTGGTTACAATAGAAATAACATTTGTATGATAACATTAAATAATCTGCCGTAGACAAGCAGACATTCTATTAGACTACTAGCAGTAAACTTGGTTAGAAAACTAAGGTTAGTAATGGTATAGAAAGATACATTTTCCATTGCTGCACCCTACAACTCCAGCTTGGGTAAATATAAAATAATAATGTACAGAATATTTTAATATACTGGTGATAGAGACTATCATTTAGAATCATATATTAGATGTGCATATACCTCATTCACCCAACTGCTCCCCTCTTTGACAAGAAGATATTTCCTTGGTTTATAAGTCTGGATGTGCTGTGTAAGATCCCAGGCAGGACCACCATGCGAGGTACTCGATATCTCATCATCCTGAATTTTATATTTGTTTTTCTTCTTTTTTTTCTTCTTTAAACTCTCATTCAAAACAGATGTATCAGGGTTCTTTTCTTCAGTTTTTTCTTCATCACTAAACAACATAAGCAAACCATTTAATTTTCAATGCATGTACAGCCATCGAAGGGAGTAATAAAAAGTGGTCTCTTAATAATAACTGATATGGAAGAAAATAAAGGTGATGATTGGGCCTTTAATACAAATGGCTCCTTAAAACAGGTTGCCACAGGAGCAGGTTTGATTTAACTGACTAAATATAATATATAAAATGAGATCAAATCAATATTAACCTTCTTCATGCTGCCTTTTTTGGTAAAAATATCATAATTTTGACGTGACTTACATTTGTGTTGTTAACTATGCAATCTGATGACCATTTTAAACTAAATTTCACACCTATACAGCAATGATTTACCTTCTTCATGGTGAGATTTTCTAATAGTTAGTTTTTGCTATGTGAACTACACCCTTTCAACTCAAGGATCACTTATAATTAGGTAATATAGTATTGTACTTTACGAGTTATTGTGAAAGAGGGTCTTCAGTATGGACGAATTGTGAATTGTAAACATACAAAAAACACATTGTTTCCTGGGTAATTTTCAATTTGCAGTAAACAATGGATTTTAACAGATTTTCTTAATATTTGGAGAGCACAATCTGGGGGATTTCATTAACAGATTAATTTTTTTTTTTTCAATGAAAAACTGTATTATTAATTACAAACAGCTAATTAAAGAGTACAATGCTATGTGACGTCATGTCTTATGACATAGCGGGTTAATTTATCTATATTTATCACAATAAACTACCATTTTTCAATATCAAAATATTTTGAGAACATATACAGGTAGGAAATAAAAGGCATTTTGTACTCCATTTAACATGAAAAACATACTGAGCTTATTTCAAATTGTGAAAATATTTTGGCTGAATGATTATCCAAGTCATTTCTTTTATTATTGATTAATGGAACAAACAGCACAGCTGTTGAAAACATCGAACAAGATACTGATGAAAAGACTCCTTTTCCACAGCAAAATAAACAAAAAGCTGGCCTATGAAATAGATTTTCCCCACAAAGGACTACACTATTTGTGGATCACTGGTTAAGTCTTGTGAAATCAGAAAATCTCTTTTTCTTACTAATTTGAAAAAAAAGACATATAAGCCCAACATATATAACACTTACTCATTTTCCTCTATCGATTCCTTAGGTCTGTGTTCATATATCCCGAGTTTCGTAATAAAATCTCGTAGCTACAATAATAATAATAATAAAAATACATTTAAGTGAAAAACATATATAAATAAAATGTATTTTAATGCATAACTTTTTTATGTGGCTGCTACTGTAACAAATTTGGAAACTGAAAATTGCAAAAATTGTCCAAAATAATTTTAATTTATAAAAGATTTAATATTAAAAACATTTTCTCCAAAAATCATGAATTCAAAGTGGACTTATTCTAACACTTCCAAAACTGTTATTCTTTTAAATTTAAAAGTCAGAGAATAAAGAATGGGTTATGTAAAAAAGTAAAGTTTGTTTTATTTAATGATACCTCTAAAGCACATTGATTTTTATCTTATCATTGGCTATTGGACGTCAATCACATGGTCATTCTGACATACTGATTTAGAGGAAACCCGCTGTTACCATATAGGCTACTCTTTTTGATAAACAACAAGGGATCTTTTATTTGCAGTCCTACAGACAAGACAGCACATACCACGGCCTTTGATGAACCAGTTGTGGACCACTGGTTGGAACGGAAAAATAGCCCAAACTGCAAATGGGTCCACGGAAAAGGATCGATCCGACGACCGACCTGTTCACAAGCGGACACTATACCATTTGAGCTACATCCAACTCCAAAAAATAATTATCATCAGATAGGCCTAACCTGTTTTACTTTTATCAACCTGGGTTTTTTTTTAGTTTTACCATTGTTGACAGAAAATTACAGCAAACTGTTTTTCATTCATCTTATTTAGTATTAAGGTAACCTTCAGGCAAACTAAATTACATTCGTCTTATTACCAGGCTTGGTCTTATTAGCACCTGAAGATTTTTTCTATAAAAAAAAGCTTGAAAAAAGCCTCTAGTCATGGACACTGTCAGGTATAAATTTATCATTTTGGGAGATTTGACAGTCACATAGAGTTCACTGCATCAGTCATTTTGTCCCATACTGGTGTTATAACTTTCAATTAAAATCAACATTACTAGGTAAAATTGAATTAATGCAGTTTGTATTATTACAGAAATCAGACTAACTTAAATAATAAAAATCATATACTATAAAAACAATTGTTATATACATATTTTTTAATTATGTGTATACAAAATTGTGTGACTGCAACCTTTTCGTTAGTCTAGCACAAACTGAGTGACAAGATATTTTGACAGGCATAGCAAAATTAATTATTTTCAGACTTGATAAATGTGTAATTTATGCCACTAAGGCCCAATTTCTCGTTGACAGTTCAGCCATGATCCACAGTTCAACCCATTCTTTTAACATGTGTGGACACAGTTTAAACTAAGAATCGAGGTTGAACTGTCAAAGAGAAATCGGCCCTGAGTGTAGTGTTTGTGCCTTTTGATATAAATGTTTAATTGCTATGCGCTGCATATTAATGTATGATCTCATACCTCAGAATTCTTTACAGATTCCACATCCAAATCATCATTGAATTCAGCAGTTTCTTCATTGTCACTGTCGTCAATGCCAGCCAGCAACTGAAGGTCAGCCTACAATATTAAATTATTTTTCAGTTTATTCTAATTTTGTTATTTCAATCTGTTTGTAAATCAGCCTCTGAACTCTCATTCAACAGAAAACATATTTAAGAAAAAGATTTTTAACAATCAAGTCTTAAAGATCTTACTTATTATTTTTTATCCACACATTACTATATTCAAGAAATCCAGAGTGTGCTCATATTAATTTATGTTCAAACATGTTATTCTAGGCATGTAATTGCCTTTTCACATTAAAAAAATTCAAATTTCCAGATGAGGACTTCTCATGAGTGAAATAAATTGGTACGAAATGTGTTTGCAGCAACAAACATATTCAGAATTTTTAAAATAATAGCTAACGGGGGAATACCCGTCATGCGACTCGAAATATATATGTGACGGAACGGAAAAAAAGTGGGGTTTTTTCAATTTATTTATTATTTTAAAAATACTGATAATAAGCAAGATGCAGAGATTATGTAAGTAGTTCAATGAAGTATTTCTATGGACAAATCAAACGTTTATATTCAAAATTAATTCTTTGTTTGGAAATTAATTTGGTCAAGGGTCCATCGGACTATGCATTTAAAAGTCAACTGATAATCATATTAACTAATATGCTACAGTCACTAGTGTAATTAAAACATTCTTTTCCTTTCTGAACCACACATCATGTTGAATCACAATGCGAGATATTAACAAACTGAGTATGCATTGTACAATTATCCCTGGCAAGTCAAAAGCAGACATGTACTTCGAGTTGCCTACCTGGCAACATCATATTTCATGCATATAGCATTATGTTATAACATAAAAAATTTGAGGTTTGATAAATTGCAATAAAGTTAGCTTTGATAACAATTCTAGTTCTCTGGTATGTATATACAGCCAAAAAGAATAGATCTCTACTGGTGAAGTACGGAGACCACCAATTTATTATTAAAATGAAGAGCATTCAAACAGCAGCTGATTTTGTTTAATGGCCTTAAGATTTAAACATATCAAGCTGAGGTGTTTGGAAATTGGAATGCAGTTACACTGTGGCATAATTCATTTAAATACTGTTCATGTATTTATGAATAAATTAACTGAAGTGAATTCTGTCCGAAAGTTTACAGAATCTACAGCTGTGAACAATGTAATTTTAATTTTTTTTGCATTCAAGTCATAGATTCAAACGCACTATTTACTGAACTTGTAAACAATATGTTTTAGCCGACACATCTGCATCATCAAATGCCGGGCTGCAATGTTGTTGTTTTTTTACTTTTGCATAACACTTTTTTTCAAATATAATTTTTTGTGATTTGTATAAACTCAATGTGAACCAGTTGTGCTACTGTTTTGCACATTACAATCATTTCCTTATTCAAGTTATTGGCTTATATAGATCAGATGTACCAATTTCTTGTTAATTCTAGTAGTTCTTGGACTTTTATGTTTTACTAGATAACTAGACAGTAATTCGGTCTAAAAATATACCGGTCCTGGATACCAATTCCCAAAATGTCAACATCCGACCAGGTTTAAAAAAAATATATAAACAGATAAGGTTCATAAGCTGATATCATTTGAAAGATTTGTTGGTTGATTTTAATAGTAACAAACAAGGTAAAATATTATTCTGTTACATTGATTGTGCGATTATAATTGCGCATAAGCTTTTCCCCCTTATTAGACCGGAAACTGATTACACGAGGATACTAAATTCAGATGTGTATCAGTTTGAAATATGCCGATGATATAAATTATAACATGGACTATTGATTTGTTTTGTCAAATTGTTTGTCTGTGACACTGACAGCAGTTTGTTTTCATTTTATACGCTAAAATGGGCGACATCAAAGATCTTCCACAAAGCATACGCTTACGCCCGATTTAATATTATTAAAATAGGTAAAAATTAGGTTTCTCACCGAAACAGCTTTTAACATTATCGTACCTTCACCTCAATTCGGCCGGCACCTGTTTTCGGCCACCTTAATTAAACGCGATTTTTAAAGTGCATTCTGAATATCTGAAGTCAACAAACATGGCAAACTGATGACGAGAGGCACCTACGACATAGTAACAACATTTTACGAATAAAACTGCTGTGGGCAAGTACAGTAATTAATTGTTTGAAAAATAATGATAATGAAATCACTGTAAGTTTTGGGTACATACCACCATGTATAAACAAACATAGCACTTTAATGGATCGTCTAAATCTGCATTCGATGTGTCGTCTCGTCTGGTAATAACCGTATGTTAATACGTCATCAGTCAAAGGGTAAATAATTCTAATTCTTTTACAAAAAGATCAGTCTATACATAGACGTTTTCTTATTATCGTTCACAAAACGTTACAATAATCATTTTCTGAAGATAAGTGTTCATTTTTTTTTTAAGACTACTTCTGGCATTGAGAGATCAAGAAAACTTAAAATATTTCTCAGGTATATTTTGCTATAATAAACGATTGTATGGTCATCCGTAAGGTACTGAAATTAAAGATCCCATGCACCGACTGAGATTTGATCACAGTACCAACCAGCCCAGAGTCTGAGAGTATAATCAATGTGCCACCTGGGCTAGTAATGTGTTTAACTCGGCATACCATGCATACACATTATTGTGATGCTACGGAAAAAGGGATATTTATAGAAATTGTCACATAGCCGAAAAGAGGTGACGTAACTTTCTGATAGAGTAGGCAGACGCCTTGTCGGGTAAAGCGTTCTAGTGCAACCAGCATTGTGTTTAACATCTACAATTGTGTCTATTTCGTGGATAACATGCTATTGAACAGGTAAGAAAAAATATTTAGCTTTTAAATTCACAATTTATTACAGAAATTGACAATGTTTCCTTAAGTGGCCGAATACCGGAATACCGGTAACGGAAGGATAATCATAATAACAGGGCACCCTACAATATGAATATCATGAATATGATTAAATAGCAAGTCGAAACAAATCTCACATAAGTTATACTCAATAATCAAAAGCATGTTCATACTTTTGTTCCCCCAAGTTCGACAATGTCTTCCAAACACAAAGATTCTGTCTGAGGTAACTTCTTGTTCGACTGTTTTTTCGAAGACGAAATATCCTTCTTTCTCACGCTTGCCATGCCGACTGATGTTAAAAAAATCGCAAACGGATGTTTTCTCGCCGCGCGTCGATTCAACGGAAATGACCAAACCGCATCGGAAAGAACCGAAAGTATTCACGAACTTTATGATTGAATTTTTAAAATGTATTACTTTTATTTTTTAAATAACATCTTTGCAGACATTTTCACTGTTTTGAACATAATAATAGTCACATCAACACAATTTATGGATTAAGTCACATTTATATATTTTTAAAATACTACTTTTTGTTTTTAAGTTTTGCTTCTGATGTATCAAATATATAAAAAAAAAGTCTGAAGGGTTACTTAAAAAAAAAAATCGAAAGACCAATGGTTGCCTTGTAAAAACAAAAGCATGGACTATTTTTTTAATAATTATTTTTTGTCGTCTGCCAACGACCTTGTGTCATTAGTGACGTCACAATAACTTTTAACCTTTGTACTAGTTTTTGTATTGCAAGAGGCCTACATGTTGGTATAGAGAGGTTGCGTCCCAGTCTGAAATAAAACAGTCTCGTTTAAATTCTCAGAAGTCCCCAAAAGTTAAAACTGCATAAAAAGGGGCAGGTTTTATTTGTTTGACCGACCTTCGATATTTAATTTTCGCCCCCTTCCGGTTGATTTCAACGCAAGGGAAATAACTGCCCTGTTCGTCCTTGACAGCAAGGTCAGAGAAAGAGCAGCCGAACATTTAGAAGCTTATTTGCTTATTCTAGCTTGTCTGCATCTTTACTCTCCTCTTTCAGAATGGCGAAAGCTCCGATGTCTGACCACGAAAGACGAAAACAGATTAGTATTCGCGGTATTGCACCTCTTGAAAATGTAGCAAATGTGAAGCACACTTTCAATCGGCATCTGCATTATACGCTTGTAAAAGACAGAAATGTTGCTACACCTCGAGATTATTTTTTTGCACTTGCCCACACAGTGAAAGATCATTTAGTGAGTCGATGGATCAGAACACAGCAGCATTATTATGAAAACGATCCAAAGGTAATCTTTTTTATCCATAACAATTATAATTAATTAAAATTAAATATTAAAAAGGTCTTTATTATTATTATTTATTTATTATATCATTGCAGGCTTAACACTGTTATGACTGTGACAGTAATATTGCTGGGTTCAAAAATTACTTCAAGGCCATTCTTCAGCTTAAGCTCTTTACTTACTGGTGTTTGTGTTAATGTGTACTTTTCCTTTAGGTTGGCTTTACCTAAAAACAACAAGAAAAAAGGATATTTTAAAAAGTGCAATTCTTTTCTTTATTAAACAAAAAAAAGAAGAAAAATATATTAGAAGGATCGTTTCTTGTTTATTTTCTATTTTGTTTTGTTTTTTGAATCAGTATATTATATAAATTACTTTTCACATTTGTTTAAGTGAATCATTGTGTCATAATGGTAACATGTTGGTAAGTTTTGAAAAGGTCATGATTTCAAATCACAGTTACGCTTTTGCTTTTTTTATTTTATTTTCAAATTACTTTTTGTTTAATTAAATAAATATATAGACAGGCCTGTGGAATTATAATTTTTATTAATCACCAGCTGGGCTAGTAAATAAAAAAATCCACTAGCCTGCAGTTATTATCACTAGCCCGATATTTTATTAACATCCTATGGCCACTTTCATTTGTTACATATAAACAAACCAATTATCAGTACAGTTTTATATTGCAAGTAAAACAAAAAAAGGGAAAAATAAATTAGAAAACAATCAAATGTTCTGTTTGAAACTACGAATTATCACACATGGTTCACATTTCTGGTGGCTTTAAAACATTTTCAAGATATTTCCACATTTTTATTTAAGCATGTTTCTTGTTGCGATCAAATGTCGCAAACAGTTAACGCAAATGACAAAATGAAAGCAGTTGACATGCACCAAGCAAAATAACAAGAAGATCCAGTGCTGGAGAGTATGCTATAAATAGGCATGTAGAGAAAGCAGGTTTTCTGAACTGGGCCTCGTTTTCAGAATGTTAGCAAAGTTAAAATGGCGCAGTTTATGGATGTTTTTATGAATTCGGAAGTCAACATCAGAGAACTTAAAAATTGAGAGTCGACCGATGGGCTAATGAATTGTCATGATAATTCGCCTGGGAGTTCTGCAGGCCTGTATAGACTGCACTCTTATTTGTAATGTTACCTAAATTATGTTTTAAAACTATTACGTTTAACTTATATGACATTTGTTTTTACTGATTAAAAATACAGAACTGTATTTAGATCTATCACATTTGAAGCTACATAATGTTTTAACCATAAGTGCAATAAAAAAATTAAAATTAAAAGTAGCATATGAGTAAGAATGGGCTAATGTGTTACACTTAAAGGCCAAGTGATTAGTATAACTAGGGAAAATAATTAATTAGTTTCTTTGAGTTGTTGAAGTTTTAAAACAAAGATTGGAGTATGGGAAAAGACCTGAAGATACCAGTCTTCAATACTTTTTAAAGATTCTTAACATCATTGATGAAAAAGGGTTATAATATGGCCCTTGATTTCTTACATGTCCAATTCTGAACCACATATCATAATATTGTCAACACATAATTGCACATTTTTATGTTACCTTCAAAAGTTATTATCTTAAATTACCTCAAAAGCTGATTTATTCATGAGAGCACTATTTATTAAACATTTTTACATTCATTAACTTTATGTGGCTAACATACATTGACATGTTCGTCCAAAAAAATTGGGCATGGTGCAATGAAAAAATATCTTCAAACATTGTTTTAATTTTAAATTTTGCTTTGTATTGAGTATTGTAAGGAGTGACAATAAAATGTTTTTTTTCAAATATAGGGTTCATCTTTTTCATTCAGAAATCACCCTGTGAAATTTCATTAATGTTTGTTCATCAAGAAATGACGCACGTGAAATTAACATAATGTTTTCCCTTTACCACGATCAGCCGATCATTATATTTTCCCAACTTCAGGGTGTGAAGCTGTTTTACAACAATTATAACCTTAACGGATAACATCTTAACTAACAAATGAGGAAGGTTTCAGGAAAAAATATAAACATTTATTTTTTGGTACCTTTGTGACATATTTGTAACACTTTAGCTGATTCTGACTCATATTGCTGACCAGAGACACCTTTTTTTTTCATTCAAAAATATGTATGGCATGCTGTTATTATTTTTGAGGCCAAAAAGTTTCCTTATAAATCATACCTACTCGATTGTTAATTTTTTTTAAATCACATACTACATGTAGTTGAAAACAAAACATGGTGTCAGTAGTTACCTCAGATTGATACTATATGTATTTCTGTTAAATTAATACTTCTATTTTGACTTTATATAATTATAAAAGATTGAAAAAAGGGTTATTATTTTACATTCAGATTGGGAATTTATATTATAAAATTGGGAATTTGATTGGTTTGGTTAATTAATGATACCCCAGCACATTGTTTATTCAGCTGTTGTTAAGTTTCAGACATATATAAAGGAGAGGTTTTTTTTTTTTTTTTAGTGACGGTGAGATGTTTTTTAAACATTTTTTTATCTGTTTATTTTTTTCCTTCCAGTTCTTTGTTTACAATGTCAAACCATGTTGAGGGAGAAAACATCAATTGTTTGTTACAAAATGAATATTTGTACATCAGGAACAGGACTTTAAAAACCAAATAATTGAATAGAATGAAAGGAAAAAAAGTATAATCATGAAGGGTGATGAAAATAAAGAAAAAGAGGAGTAAGAATAGGAGAAAGATAGAAAAATAGTAAGAGAAATTATTCACACCTTCAAACGTAACCATGTTTGTGCCATGTTTGGTTAACAGCATAAAAAATATGTTAAAAAATTTCAATTTATTTATCTGTCAGGGTACCAAAATCATTTCAGATCCTTTATTTTTATCAAATAACCACCTAAATGACCACAAAGTGAGTGTTGCTGTACACTATTTTAACATCTGTTATTAAAGTGTTATATAGCATTTGTGTTACATGGGAACAAAATTCCTTATTTTATTGTACATTTCCAATTTTCATGATCATTGTTTGATAAATTTACTGTCATTTTTTTACCAGATATATGTAGTGCAAGAATAGTAACATGATTTTAAATTGGTATTTCTTATAAAGGAATAATTCTGTTAATTGCATAAAATATTTGGACAACATGCTTAAGCAATTAAGAAGATTCTATTGTATTAGGTTTATTGATACTTATTATTATGATTTAGTTTCTCATTCCACCACCATCCCAAATTCTGCAGTGAGCAGAAAAGTTGTCCATGGAAAATCAATTTTGAATTCATACAAAACAATTTATAATTCATTATTAATTTTAGTGCCCTTTTGAATTAAATTGGTCCACTTCCTAAATAATTCCTAGATCCTTGATGTTTTGAAATAGACAGTCATTTACACTACAGGGAACATTAAACATGCATTGGACAAGACATGTTACATGTTTGTGTATAATAGTATTAATACATTAATAGGACAGTCAATATTTTTGGTTGGCATCACGCATTGGTGTCACTAATAATAGACTCATTATCAGATGTTATGTTTTTGGGATATAATCACTGTGCATGAAAATAAACTAGGCAAATAAATACTTGTTAGGGTGAAAAATAGTATTATAGATATGTTTGGTTTAAAAATTGATTATGATATGCAGACATAATACTAGTGGTTGTGTTTATTTTTGTTTAAAAAGTTAGGAGTCGTGGGTGATGGACAGTATTTTTCTCGGAACCAACACGTTGAAAAAAAGTTGATTGATAAATGATTTTTCAGCACTCTTTTCCACTCAGTGACATCATAAAGCTGAAATTGATATTTACTTAACAAAATTAGTTAATTATTATTAAACAAATATTGTGAAAATTGAACTGGGGGACATTCTGAAGTATTCATGGTGTTTTCAGAATTAATTTCCAACTCCTTGACAAGGTAGTAAAATGCCCAATTTTCCTGACGTTTTTGCAAAATTTCATACACCCAGTACCTATGACTTCGGCTCTTATAATCGTCTATTGTGTCCATTGCCGCATTAGTACCGCACCACACGAATGTGTCGTGCTTTGTTTCTGCATAAATACAACAACAGGCCAAATTCCATAATGGAAGACTAGTGCGCGACATCACATTGTGTACAGGAATCAGCTTGCAAAAATGCAGATATGAAAATACAGATTTCAGCACACGGAAATGTGATGCGGAAAAGCATGCAAAATCGCGTTAATGGAAAGTGGGCCATATAGATTCAGCATCCTCACAACATATGGGGTGCACTTGTGTCCATGGGACTCCTGATCAATATACTGCACTGTCTATGCGATGGTAATATTATCCAATCAGATCACTTGTTTTATAAGCCAAATCGGTATATTTCCGCTAATTTTAGATTATGATACACAAAATGTGGCCTATTTCATGGGGCAGTTAAACCATAATAGTCGCCTCATATTTAAAAGTTTTAGATAAGTCATCGTGTCATAGTTTTTCATTTAAATTTATGAACGCATACATTTTTTCATCTATTCCATGATTCATTTTTACACCGATAAGCCAAATTGTGATTGGTTCTTTGCATCAAGAGAAGCATTCAACCCAAAAAAAAATTCAGCCCGGTTTTTATGAACTATATTGGTCAGGGTCACACGGACATAAGGGGACACAGGACCTCTGACATTGTGAGGATGCAGATTCAGTTCCCACAGCTTTTCTTTTTTTGGTCAGCAATTGTTAAATTTCACTATAGAATTAATAGTGAAATGATATTGATAGCAAAAATAGTAGACTTTCGTTTTAAAATTAAGTGAGTTGGGGTTAGAATCTTGCTTAGTTGGTGAAGCTAGCATCTAAAGTGCTTTGGTCATAGGATTAAACATCTTTTCTGATTGGTTTAATTCTCATCCCAAACATTACCCCATAACTTGTTTATAAAAAGCTATGGTATACGCTGTTCTGTCTGTGGAAAAGTATTTATAAAAGATCCCTTGCTGCTGATGGAAATTTAGTGGGTTTCCTTTGAAAATTACATGTCAGAATTACTAAGGGCCGATTTCTTGTTGACGGTTCAGCCATAATCTACAGTTCAATTCATTCTATAATTAAACTAAGAATCGAGGTTGAACTGTCAACGAGAAATCGACCCTTAGTGTTTAGCTTTCAATAGCAGATGATAATATTAATAAATCAGTGTTCTCTTATGGTGTTGTAAAAAAAATAAAAATATAGGCTTCAAAATCAGAGGTGATTTGATTGGTCATTTGCCTGTTAAATGACATTGTATATTATGTATATATATCCATTTACACTACACTGACAGTAGTAGAATGTAGTGCACCCAGATGAAGTTTGATTCTGATTTTCCCCATTTGGTGTACAACTGGTATTAGAAGTTCAGACGTTGCACACTTGTGTTATGCTCGTGCTGTATTATAATTATCAACATTCCTTTCCTTTCTGCTACATTGATTTAAAATAAGTTATTGACCAAAAACAAAATCGTGTTCCCACAGTGCCAAACCTACTTGACAGTATTTTCTTTTTGTCTATTCAGATTTATATGTTTACATGTATCACTATCATGTATAAACATGGAGATAAAATTATTATATTGTATTCGTTTCAGATGATTAGTCATGTGGCACTGATGAAATATTTTTATGAAAGCCATGTGCATGATTTTTATTTATATGTGCTTATTTTTGATGGAAATTGAAAAATGATTAAGTAGTGAAATTGTTGTTCTGATAGCATCAATAGGAAAGTGTACCAATAAAGACTTTACTGACAGTGCAGGAATGTGGCCAAATTGGGTAGTGCTGTTTTTAATTATAATATCCACTACTCATGAATAAGTGACCACCCAGTAATTTTTTTTTTTTTCCTGTCTGTGGTACTTAGATTGTGTTGTGATTACCATAGTCTGTTTACACTACTTGGAACATGGATTTTTGTCAATTACTTTAGTTTGCATGAACCTAGGCAAAAAAGGATTAGAATTTTGGAAACAACAAAAAAATCCTATGTTCCACGTTTTTTTTCATTACTTTGTTAAATAACAATTTAAAATATTGCCTCGTATAGTAAAATCAGAAATATTGCACAGCGTAAACAAGAATTAGCAGACGACATAATTACAAAGAGAGGTAACTCTATCCATTTTAACATTCGGAATATCTCAGCCATTTCCAGTAATGATTGTACCTTGTTCATCGTTTTTGCTTTAATAAATATATCTTTGCAAATGTGGCAATGATATTAACTGATGATAAATATATTTATAAAATAATAACTGCTTACCATAAAAATACATTATACAAATAGTTACCTAATACCCCCATTTTTTATATGGATCTGTCTGACGTCTGCAGAGAATCAAACATGGCGCTCAGTATAAGTTCGCTAACAAATACGGAAACATTACTTTCAACTGCTGTTCAAACAATACAGAACTAATGCACATAGCAATCTAGACACAAAAAATAGGACCCTTTTTTTTTATTTAGAAAAATATCAACATTAATGAGGTACGGTAAGTTATATATTTTTGTTTTTATTCATCAATATTTATGTTCCAAGTAGTGTAAACAGACTATAGATATCTGTTAAAGTCTTATTAACAATTTAATCATTACAAGAACGTTTTTGTCAGACTGTGCTTGGTAGACGGTTGTAATAGCAAAAAAAAAGTTTTTAAACAAAATTAAAGTCTCTACCTACCCTAGTTTATTTGTTTTGGCCCTGTTCTCTAAAACATGGATATAAGTTAATAAATATTTCCAAAGGGTGTGGGACTGGTAGTCTATAAAAAGTTACTAGACCCATGAAAAATCACTGGTACCACTATTGTTGGTTGAAATTTCACAGGAACATATCTGCTGGCTAGGCTGTATTTGTTCCCACCAATTACTTTTTGGAGTGAGTGATCATGTTAGTGTTTAGCCCTGTAAAAGACACTCTTTCTTATGGCTAAGTCCTAATTAGTTCTCTTAAAAAAATGGTTGGTAGTCAAAATCATTTGATTTGTGGAGTACCTGGTATATTTTTAGTGAGCAAGTCACATCTTTGAATGACTGCTATAGCGAGTTGTATTTTAAAAGTTTAATACCTTGCACCCTTTTTGAGTTTAATTGTCACAGTGCATTGCAAAATAGCTTTTAAAAGTATTTTATATTATCCAGTTGACATTTATATTTATTTATTAGTATATTTCTTTTTTTTAAATGGTTGACATATTTTTTTACTTTTTTACAGCGGGTCTACTACCTTTCACTTGAGTTTTACATGGGTCGAACATTGTCCAACACTATGATAAATCTGGGCATTCAAAGCTCCTGTGATGAGGCTATGTATCAGGTAAGAAATTGTGATGCTATTTATTTCAATATACATCTAGGTAAGTCTAGATTAAGTACTGTTATTTCATCACATGTATGTTCATACATGTCTGTCATGTAACCAGTGGTCAGTTATTTGAGTCTGTTATTTTATATTGTTTATTTCAGTGGGGATAGGCTATTGCTATAGATATCTTTACAATAAAAACTCTAAAATGGTTTAGTTCTATTTTAAATAGATTAAGTAAAATGCAATGTTTAGTGCTTAACATTAAGGTTTTTGAATGACTGGCCCAGGAGACTAGTGGATTTGAAAAATTACTGGCTCCTCATAAAAACTTTGATTAGCGACAATTGTTAATAAATGTAAATTGATTAGCAATTACTTGTTTTGTATCTTAGATTTGTGTAGCAGTCTCTAAAAAATGTATAGCGATTTGTGACATGACACGGGGAAATAGTTTTTTCCTTTTACCCCCTCACTTATGGGCCCTTTATTCTCATTAACAGATAAACACAGACTCCCTTCAAAAAGTACATATTAATTTAGTTCAGTTCCAGCATGTTCTCTGAATGTTGTATCCATTTTTTTTGTTTAACAACAATTGATTTATTAATCATCGGCTATAGGATGTCAAGAGTTTTGATTATTTTGACACGTAGTCAAGTGTGAGCCAGCTTCCAACAAGTTTTGAACCACTGTCATCAACTTGAGAGTCCGATGTTCTACCTTTGAACCACTGCGGCTCACAGTTTATTGTATCCATGTGTCCTGCTGCTTTTGCTTCCATCTCCAGATCTTCCACTTTTGACTTGACCCCTGGTTTCTGTTTCTGGGTTGGTGCCTTTAGACCGATCATTTTAAATGATTTTCAAAAAATATACACTGCCCCTTTACCATGAAAAAAAGTCTTAATAAAACTGTGGCAGATGTCATGGGCTAATAGAAATTTCTACACAACCAACTTGAGATTGTTATTAGTTTTCAGTATTTTGTTTCAGCTTGGTCTTGACATTGAAGAACTGGAAGAAATTGAGGAAGATGCAGGTCTTGGTAATGGTGGTCTTGGTCGATTGGCAGCATGTTTTCTTGATTCCATGGCAACGCTGGGCTTGGCTGCTTATGGTTATGGGTTGCGTTATGACTATGGCATTTTTTCGCAGAGGATTGAAAATGGCTGGCAGGTATATCAAAACAAATTTGAATGTTCACTTGCTCAACAGTAAATTATTTTGATCAAAGTTGCTATTTCAAAAATGTATAAATAATTTTACTTACAAGTTAATCCATTCTTGTTCTTTTAAGTGTTTTATGCAATATGGTTTGAACAGTCTTTCCATTACCACTACATCCTGTTTCATTGCAGATGGAAGAACCAGATGAGTGGCTTCGTTATGGAAATCCTTGGGAAAAAGCTCGTCCAGAGTTTATGTTGCCAATTAACTTTTTTGGACGAGTTGAACAAACAGACAAGGGTGCACAGTGGGTTGACACTCAGGTAATATTCTCATTGTTAAGAGCAGCTTTTAGCCTCGCTAAAGCTAATAGAGCTGTTACGCCACTTAAACCATTGCTTCATGATTGGTATAGCAAGCCAGATGAGAAATTTCAAATGAAATCAGTTTTGCCAATTTAGTCATTTCCTGGATTATAACAAAATGTTGAAAAGGGAGTATGGAAAAGCTTCCCACTTTTCAAGTGAGTATCAGTTAAGTGCAAGCAGTACAATTGCCTGTAATGGAGATGATTATTTATCAAAGGTATGTATTGTCATGTTTTGAAATAACTTTTGTTGCTAATCATAAAGAATAGCTATGCTATTCTTCTTTCACTGCAGATCAGATGTCACAATTACCATATATTTGGCATGAGTTTGTTATAAAGCCCACATCTAATCTGGTTTTGTTTTATGTATTTCAGGTTGTGTTTGCTATGCCATATGACAGTCCTGTGCCAGGATATGGAAACAACACAGTGAACACATTGCGACTATGGTCAGCAAAAGCTCCAAATAGCTTTAACCTACAGTTCTGTAAGAAATTACTTGGATAATTGCTTAATAAACTTACTGAATACCCGGACTAATTCATTACTTACATAATGTACAATCCATATGTATGTATTACAGCATTTCCATATCTGGTTTCAAAAATACATTGACAAAATTAAGTTTTTTTTTGGATTTTTTAAACTGTATATAAGGTATGAAAATACACTGTTTTGCTAGTATGGGACCGATACAAAGGTTGGGTGACAGAAATTGTTTATATAATATGTGTCAGTCCCACATTTACTAGTTTATTCTGCCCATATCAAGTAAATTAAATTAATAATATTAATACTTTTATGCTTTGACTACACTTGAATCATTTTTTCTTTCAGTCAACAGTGGTGACTATATTCAGGCTGTATGTAATCGCAATGTTGCTGAAAATATCTCAAGGGTCCTGTATCCAAATGATAATGTAAGTATTATAATTGTAGAAATTATAATGTTAAATGTCATTTTACCTGCTGCTTAAAAAAAAAAAGAACCCCTAGCAAAATTACCAGATCATATTTTCTTTTTAAAAAAAGTTCTTTTTTTTCTTTATTTCTTTCTTTATTTTTTTAATTTGTTATGGTTAGTTCATAATGAAAAGAAATATTTAGCTAAAATTGATTCTTGCACAAATGACTATCTTTCTCAAATTTGAAGTCACTGTTAGTCAATATATATCAGCATAGGTCAGTCCCCTCTCAATTAGTGGCAAAATTTATTAAATTCCGCTGTAAAATTAGCTATATTCTGCGGTAGGAATTGGGAAATTCTGCTGCAAATTCTGCAACATAAAAATTGAAAATAATACCTACATATTTACACTAATTTTTTTTCTTCATAAAGTTAATTCAATTTAAATTTCCATGATATCACCAAGACTCAGTAGTCCAATCAAATCGTTAAGAAATATGTCATATTGGTGTCGCTGGTTGTGATAAAGGAATACCAACGCTTTTATTTTCATTCTGATTTCATGATTATTAAATAATTAAAATATAATTGCTTAGTGTCACCATTTTAACAATGGGTTCTTAAATAATGCCTCAAAACAATTTATGCATGCTAATATTATTGTTATAAATAGTTTAAAATAACAGAATCCTATTCTGTATTCCTGAAACTTGTGTAATTTACTTCCAACGAGTCTTTGGCAGTTTCCGTAACCTAAATAACAACTACGCCATAACCTATGGAGAGTTCAGGAGGGCGAGCACTCGCAAACAATTTGCCTGGTTACCACTGTCTTCTGTTGTGTAACGTTTATAAATTATTAACCACAAAAGCCAGTCTAGCACCGTAGCAAGTGAATGGAAGCGCTCGCCCTTCTGAACCTGTCACCACTGGTGTGTTCAATTTGTTCTGCGTAGACGGAAACAATTGACAGTTACCGAAAGAAGTTATAACCAGTGCTCAAACAAATCGCAACATTTTTGACCATTTAATACGTAGTACATTGCCTACTTTGAAGAAACAACTTTCTAACTCAGTGCTTCAGTTTATTTGTTTCCAAAATGAAACATTTATATTCATTGTGATGTGGGTTTTTTAAAAATCCAAGGCATAAAATGACAAATTCTGCAAGTTTTCTGTATGATGCAAATTCTGCAAATTTTTCCGCATCCGCGAAATTTAGGGGGGACTGATAGGTGATAAGGTGACTCCTAATTTTCATCCCTGAATTACACAAATTTCTGTCTTAATGTGCTTAAAATGTTTTTTTTTTAATACAGTTTTAATTTTTTTCTTAGATATTTGAAGGCAAGGAATTGCGTTTGAAACAGGAATATTTCCTTGTGGCTGCTACTTTACAAGATATCATTCGGAGATACAAGTCAGCCAGGTTTGGAAGTCGTGATCCTGTTAGACAGTCATTTGATACTTTTCCAGACAAGGTGACTAAACATTTTTTGTCCACTCTGTATGTACAAACTAAAGGAAGTGTTTTGCAGTTTCTGGCACATCTAAGCAAAAGTTTTTTTTTTCCCTTTATGTATTATATAAAAATATTTTTAGAGAGGACAAGAATTTTAATTCTGTTTGTAAGGTTGGGACATTTTACAAATTCTTTAAACATGCATATGGAAACCATTAAAACAAAAATAAACATTTAAATGGTACTTTATTTTGAATGTATGTAATTTTAAATACATCTGTATGCTAGAATATGTTGTTGTTTTATGTATGTAATGATTAATGAGGTAAGTTTGCAATGTCTTCAGATAGATGGCTCTTTCAGGTTAGTGATAAGGGAAGCATTGATAATGCTAAACTCTTGAGTGTAATGCAGCGATATTGGTTGTGATACTTTGTAAAGCTTTGAATAAAACATTTTTATTAGTGGCTCTGTTTGTGCCCATACTTGGCAATTTAGACAAAATGACAAACAAGCTTCACATAAAATACATATATATAGTAACTGTTATATTTATATTTTATTTAAGCCTATATTGCCAGTTGATGAATTTATTTGGTGTAATATTATATAACATAAATAGCATTACACCAAATAATGAAATGATTACAAATATGAAACAAAAATATAATTATAACTGTTACAATATGTATTACATATTTATGGGAATTGAAATAATTGGTTGCTTGGTCATCTTTGGCAACCACATTTTAGAGTTGGCACCTTCATAGAAAGTTTTAATTAATTATGGGTCCTGAAAATGCATCATGAAGGACAGCTCAAAGAATTAGCCTCTAGATTTCTCTACCTTATTTCAATTTAGTTTTATTCACTAAAACTGAATTTAAAATTTCTGATTATGATTAAATAATTAACACCAAATTACCAAAACTTATTTCCATATATGGAAATATTCTTATTTTTGGTTTGTTTAATACTAGAGGTAATTTACCTAAAATAAAAAAGGCATTTGTTTTTGTGTTTGTGCATTTAAAGTGTATTTTTTATTGTTAATAAAATATACATTACACATTTGCTAATATAATACTATGTTTATTATTTATTTTACAGATTGCCATTCAGCTGAATGACACCCATCCCTCACTTGCCATCCCTGAACTGATGAGGATATTGGTGGATATTGAACATCTCCCATGGACCCAGGTTAGTACATAAACACTGTGTGGTTTTGGCCAATCTGATAATCTTAATTTTTAATTGGATAATTTCAGGTACAGATAAAAAGTTAAAATGAAATTATTCTGTAAGTAAAATATATATAAAATATAAGTAATCTGAACAAATTAGTACATATTCATTGTGTCACTTATTACTGGTGAGACTATTCCTCTACATATGGAAGACATGCATTCCATACAGATCAGTATGTGTTGATGGACAAACAAACATTTATGTGATATAGCAAGGCACAAAATAACCAGTGTCGCATTGCAATTTGAAATGGAAAAAACACGAACTACGAGTCAAAATTATGTGTTCAAAGCAAAATGCGAAACACCATTTTTTCTCTGAACCAGTGCTACCTAATACACATCTGTCGATGTCAAAGCATCTCACACACATAATGCCAATGAATTGATGACACTGCACAGTTACTGAGAGTTCAGTAATGTACTCTCACAAAGCTTGCTAGAAGTAGCTAATCATTTTTTAACATTGCACTGTAGGATTTCATGGTAACGATCGTTACCGGTAACATGTCGTTACCGTGCTGGGGAAACTATGGAACCGAAATTTCATTTCCCATAATAATAATAGTATTTACGGCAAAAACACAAAAACTTAACAGTTCAAGTCATCGATCGATTACATTATTTTACTCATCTACCTGTATCAAACGCAAGGCAATTAAAAAGTTTTAGAAATGTCGTTCAGTTCTGTTGTAGGCCTACGTTGTTCGTCCGCCATATTGTTACCTCCAAGAGCAAAGCATTCAGGGTCGAACTGTCAAGTTGGCGCGAGTGTAGTAAATGCTTGTGATTGTGCTACAGACTGTTGTTTTCATTACATTGTAGATGATTATAGGTATACAGCCCTTGACATTAACGGTGGCCCGATGGCCCGACACCCCCTTTTTAGGTCGTCGGGCCATAAGGTTTTATAAAATACTGGCCCAACGGGTCACCAGATGTTGAATCATCGGACAACCTCTCAATTGTGATCATATCAAACCCTGTCATTAATTCTCAAAAACACAGTCACTTTTCTGTTTCTTGGCAGCCATCTGGATACCTTATATGCAAACATTTTCCTAATAAAATATACCGCGAAAATTGTGCACATGCTGATAGTGCCGCAAACTTATTTCCGG
>JAULBS010120237.1:0-14249 GCA_032355785.1 Symmetromphalus regularis | reverse complement strand
GACATCTGTAAGAGTCAGTGGTCTAGTGGAAGGACATCTGTAAGAATCAGTGGTCTAGTGGAAGGACATCTGTAAGAATCAGTGGTCTAGTGGAAGGACATCTGTAAGATTTAGTGGTCTAGTGAAATAACATCTGTAAGAGTCAATGGTCTAGTGGAAGGACATCTGATTCTCAAGCTAAATACATGGTTCAACACCTGTCGGATGCTGGTTTATACTTTAGACAACATTACCAAATGTTTCACATCCAGTAGCCAATGAATGATAAATCAATGTGCTCTAGTGATGTCGGAATACAAACTAAAAACAAGAAAAGAAAAAAATGTTTGCCTCACAAAACCGAAGTGATTTCACATTTAGTTAGAAATCTACGGTGATTGCTACCGCCCACCCATTATTTTTTCATTCCTTCCGCTCTATCTCGTCGAGAACAATTTAAATCTCATTTGCCCATTTCATTGTTGATAAATATCTTGAGATAACGCACAGAAGTCTTGAACACATGTGTATACAGGTAGGTAAAGCAGAGGCGCAACCACAATTTCACGAAAGGGGAAACAACCTTGATTTTGTGACGACAGGTGGCGCTGCTCGATTTATTCCAAAAATTGTATACTGTTCAAAATAACTAGGGGATATTTATGTAAAAAAAAAATGAAATGTTATAGAACATAGGCCGTTACAGAGCATACACATGGAAAAGCGTGAGACATTACGAGGCAACATCACTAGAGTTTAAATTAACACATTTTTCACATTTAGGCGGGGGATTGCAAGAATAAGAAAGGATACATCCAACTTCTTATTGGATGTTGATTAAAATTAGCCATGAATGTTCCATTCATGTTTAGAAAACCTCGATGCTTGTACCCGTTACTAATGAATACTTTAATGAATTTCACACGCTAGCCTTGCTGCCTACCTGGATCTAGTCCGGCCATACCTTTATATCCTAACATAAACATTTCAAGGCAGTATTGTATCACATAAATGTTTTTGCTTTGTCACTCACTGTTATTACAGGTGCGGATGCAGCATGTTTGAAAGGGGGGTCCAAATGTGATGGGTAATGGGTAATTTTAACGTCCTTCCACTCGTAAAATGTAAAACAAAAATAATACGAGAAAAGGGGGGTCCGGATCTTAGGACCCCCCCTGGATCCGCTACTGTATTACTTTAAATATTGCATATTATAATTTATCTTGTTTTATTTGAATATCCTTTCTTATTTTGAACAGTATATATTTTAAAACGAGAAATCTGATAAATAAAGGAAGAATTTTATTTTCTGATATGCTTGTAGAAAAACTCGCCAGGTAAACAACCACCTGCCTGTGTAACAACCAGTTAAATATCTAACCACCTGTCAGGTATCGCAATCATTAGCCGTGTGTTTCGCTTCGCAGGTGATACGAGCACATAGCTACGTGTATGACGCGGTTAATCAACAGGTAGGCAGGTAATGATGCTGAAATGTTTGTGTATTCCAATCATCCGTCGCATCCACGCCACTTGATCGTCTTAATGGTTAAAGCCAGGTAATCTAGCATTGAAGAATGAACGTAGAACATAGACAGTATTTTACCATCACGGAGGAAATAAGTATTGGCGCAATTTTCAAACAAGAATGAACGTAGGCCATGAGCAGTACTGAATCATCACGGAGAAAATAAGTATTGACGCAATTTTCAAACAAGAATGAACGTAGAATATAGGTAGTATTGAATCATTATGGAGAAAATAAGTATTGGCGCGGTTTTGAAACAAGAATAAAGGTAGAACATAGGCAGTACTGTGAGATGGGTCTTTGTCAGAAGCACGGTTTTCCAGTGGCGTTGGAACGAAATTCATATTGGGGTGGGGGGCTGCTAATACTAAGAAGCAGCTGACTTTACCAAAAAACACAAGAATAATATTAAAATTTTAAATTATTGGGGTGCTGCAGCCCCCAGCCTCCCCCTCCCCGGCTCCAACGCCCCTGTTTTATAAACCGTTCTTCACGACAGAATTCAAAGCGATGTGGATAAATAGACTATGACATACACCATGCTGCTAACACAAAATTATAGCATATATTGTGGTAATAAGTTTTTCTATCTCTTATTTGGTGGTTGACCGATGTAACAGTTTATATTAATATGATTATTTATTTACTAATATTTAACGCCCAGTACAAAGTAAACATAGTTGGGGGTGGGGGGAATTGATCAATGTATGGATGGATGGATGGATGGATGGATGGATGGATGGATGGATGGATGGATGGATGGATGGATGGATGGATGGATGGATGGCGGATGAACGAATGGGTCGATGGTTAGGTGGTTTGAATGATTATGGATGGATGAATTGATGGAGGGAGGGACGGACGGATGAAATGGATGGATGAATGAATGAATGGATGGATGGATGGATGGCGGATGAACGAATGGGTCGATGGTTAGGTGGTTTGATTATGGATGGATGAATTGATGGAGGGAGGGACGGACGGATGGAATGGATGGATGAATGAATGGATGGATTGATATTTAAAACATAATTTCAGCTTATAGCGCACTCTAATCTATATGGTACAGTTCGTATTAATACTATTTAAAAAACATGATTATGTACAAAACATTGATTTTACCGGAAAGCAACCAAACAAAGACATCTCCAAGTTGTTCTTAACCAACAAGCTCTTGTGAATTGCACTTGTTTATTATCGATTTTAATCACATTGATCTAGGTTTGACACTTGTTTGTAGCGGATCATTCCGCACTGATCACGTTGTTTTCACATTAGTCGAGGAAACCTGTTCAAATCTCACTACACTTGTATATGCAATTTCCCTCTCACTGCAAATCATGTATCCAATTACCTTGCAGAATTGCCGAGCCTCTGGAAACCATCAATAAATCAGCAGAGAGGTGACAGAATTATACGAAGTCCACTCCTCTAATCCTAGAATACTGCTTTAATTAACTACACCTGAAGGCTTCCTTCCATAAGCTGAGCTTTTCTGGAGGATTTTGTTTTAAAAATAAATATCTTTACGTAGAAAATTTTAAAATAAATATGTCTACGTAGAAAATTTTAAAATATATATCTCTACGTAAAAAAATTTAAAATAAATATCTCTACATAGAAATTTTTTTAATAGATATCTCTACGTAGAAAATTTTAAAATAAATATCTCTACGTAGAAAATTTTAAAATGTCAACGCGACAATACTACGCCTCATGACGAAACAATACCCATCAAATGGTGTATCTAAAGTCATGGTATGTGCTTTCCTGTCTGTTAGAAAAGGCATATGAAATTTCTAATGTTACGGGTCTTCTCTGATGTCTTTCAGAATTACAAAATATTTGACATTCAATAGTCGATGATCAATACATTAATGTGCTCTCATGAAGTAAGTAATTTTAAAAACTCATTCTAATGTTATGACCAGTTGAAAATCAGATTAAGAATCTCAACTCATATGAAATGTTACTGTCATAAAACACACATATACATATCAGGAAATCAGCGATCTACCGTGTATTTGCATAGTAAGCCATGCACTGGTAACATAAACTTTGGACTACCTTCATGGGTGTCATGTATTTGTTTGGGAAAAGAGCCGGAGTAGTCCAGTTGTATTGAAATCGTAGTCTCAACCTTAAGCTAGTGGTTCAAAACCGGTTGGAGGCTGGCTTACACTTGACTACGTGTCAAAATTATCAAATGTTTGACATCCAATAGCCGATGATTAACAAAGCAATGTGCTCTAGTGGTGTCGTTAAACAAAACAAAAAACAAGACAAAACATTCTTTGGGAAAGAGTATAAACAAAATAATTTACTACTAAGTAAAAACAGTACATATCATGTGATGGTGGGTTTTCTGTTTACAATTCATAAATACCGTGTGTTTGTTCCTTAATAGGCGTTGATAAAACAACGTGCTGAGGTGTGTAAATTAACATTCTTTTCCTTAAATTTTCCTTCCCTGGTGGTCCATAACGACCAATCAGAGGTGGCGAGTCACTGCTCCCATGAAGGGAGGTAACTTGAGCGTAAATGTTTTGCAAAATTCCGCATTTCAAGTCAAGTTTGGACCATTTTCCATGCACGAAATCTTCAGTGTGATTGAAGTGACGTGAAATTATTTAAACATGCATTTTAGAGCTATGCTGTTCCCAAACAATAATACCTACCATCAAAACTATATTTTTATAGATATCCTTCAAGATTTAATATTAAATGAATTTACAGTTTATAAACAAATTATAATCCAAACTTCAAAAATACGTTTTGCATAGCGATACAGAAGAGTTTTTAGTATAGCGGCAAACTCATATACGGGTGTGTGTGTTGGGGAAGGGAGGGGTCGCATTCCTTTATTATAGGTTTCTAATTTCATAGATTTTACATAAGGCACGATTTCATTCTTAGTTGCTAACCGAATTTACCGTTTACTGAAAAGAAAAATACAGCGCAAAGCTTTGTGAGAGTTTCTTAAAAAGAAATTTCTACAAAGTAAGATATAAACACAACAAGGCCGCTCAATAAACACATTAACGTCCAAATTCTTTGAATGAAAGAAGCGAAGAAATATATTTCTCATTTGTATGTCGACTTTACAGTTTGTTTTCAGTGGACCAAGGGAAAATAAACTATTATGCCTTTTATCATTTCCCAAGTATGTTGACCTTTGGTAATGTGTTTTCCGTGTTAAGATATGGAAAAATGGCAAACTGAAAGAAGAGGCAGCGTGTCAAAAGGTACAGAAGGAATATATCAAGATGGTAAATACATGATGTTGGGTAATTATAAATGCATTTGCAAAGTCTTTCAGGTGAGAATGTTGGAATGAACTGAAATTGAGAATATAGAGAGAACGTGCACTTAAATCACGCTAGACTTTCACCGTGATATGAAAAAATAATCTGCTAAAAACAACAAACTAGGCTAATCGTGCTTCGTAAATGTTTGTATTGTACATTAAATTTATTTTTGTTTGTAGTTTAAAGTTTCATAAAAAAAATTAAACCTCATTAACACATGGTTTTCAGGTACTACATGTACTTATATCCCCACAGTTATTGTGTTTTGGAATTTTTTTTTTACGTTTTCTCGTCTGTTTGCTTGGTTTTATTATGGGTTGTTGTTGTTTGAAGTAATAAGACATTTTCTATTAATATGTATCATATACATGCATATTTAAATATAATAAAACAGTTGAAACAGTACCAACAATTTAGTGAGTTAGTTTTTAAAATACACCCTTCATGTCACTAGGTAGTATTACTAATGTATATAGCCTTAAAAATAAATTCTCTATATGATTTGATCACTCCTAGTCATTTTGAAGCGTCTCGTGAAGATTAAATTCGTAATACAGATGGTGATTTTAATAAACAGGCGCAGATGCAGGATTTTTGAAAGGGGGTGGTCTAAATGTGATAGGTGGTCCGGACCCCAGGACACCTCTCTGGATCCGCTACTGGTAACTGAATTGAAATGAATCATTATAAATCTTTAATTTATTTGTTTTAAAGTATTATCTTCGCTTGTCCAATAATTTAATATACTGTAAAGTTGTTTTTATTTAACGACCGCTCTAGAGCACATTGATTTTGATCTGATCATCGGCTATTGGACATCATTATTTAATATATTGTAATTATTAAAGTTATATTATAGGGAGTCCAATTATTTCAAATATTTTAGCAATAAAACACACAAATACAACTACACACTTGTGCCCATTACTTTTGTATATGATTCATATCTAATCAAATATATTTCAATCAACTACACCAGTAGCGGATCCAGGCGTTGGTCTAGGGGGTAAGGAAACCCCTTTATCGAATTTTTTAAAACCTTTTTCCGAGTGGAAGGACGTGAAAATTAACAATTTTTTCCCTATTTTTATTCACTCATCACTTTTGGACCCCTCCCTTTTCAGAAATCCACATTTGGACCCCCCTTTCAGAAATTCTGCATTCGCGCCTGTACACACATACACACACACACACACATTTCTACATTTAGCTTCTCATTATGTTTTATTTTACGTTTAAGAGAACTGCCACTTTAGCTTCGGACCGAGGATATTGAAACTAGTTATTTGTGTACGTGTGCATGTGTGCGTGCGTTCACAGTAGTACCAACTACTTTGAATGCATTAAACATGATAACATGTTATGTTGTGTTTAAAAGCAGACATGAGTCATTTGGTTTGAAATGGTTAGTGAAGTAGATAATCGTAATGTTACATGAATTCAGATTCTAAATGGAAATTATTTTCTCGGAAAACAAAGATATCAAGACAATGTGGGTTTAGAAAAACCAAAAGAATTCCTTTCCAGAAAAGAAATATGTGCATGCATCATTTAATTGTGTACTGTCTTTTAAAACAATCTCACAGGTGTACTTACCTGTAAATCAGGAGAAATTTCGCCAAGAAAAAAGAAGAGCTAAAACATTGTTTACTTTTAATGTTTTTTCCTGTTAAAAGGCACTTGCTTGTAACTACGATATCTTGCAACATAAACAAGTTAGCAAAGTTCTTTACATGCGATTTTATAATGGTTACATATATAAAAAGATGCAAAGAAAAATAGTTATACATTTTAACCATTTAACACAAATTAAACCTATTCATGACTAGCAATAAACTCAAACGTTAAGAAAAGATTTCAGAACCCAACTTTAAATTATTAAAGAAAAAAAAGTGATATAATTATGTTCGAATATAATTCCGAACAACATAATGCATCTAAGATATTTAAAACTATTACTACTAGTAAATCCATAGTTTGCTTAAGTGAATTTACTAAATCCCATGGGTATAAAGAAAATTGCATAGGAGTATCCAGGGGCGTTAAAAATATCTGCCCCCTCTTTGGCCAAGAATATTTTCCTATTATAATTTGATCGTGACTTAGACATCCTCCCGCTTCCCCCCCCTCCCCCCCCCCCCACACACACGCATGCACGCACACACCACACACACACCTTTAGTATTAAAAATCTTTAAAATAATATTTTTAGATCCTTCCTTCCAACATTCCTGGATCAGCCCCTGGATTGATTTACAAAAGGAGGATCGCTGTATATGAAATGTGGAATGTTTGTATTGCAATAAAAGTGCAAACCGGCAAAACATACGCCGGTACTAGACAAACTCATAACGTGCGCTGGACCCTGACAGAAAAACGTGCAACTCATTTGATACACGTGTTTTGTGGCACGGAATTTAAACCTTCTGCAATATCCCATGCTTGTCTTAAGTCAGCAGCGCGCGTGCATGTGTACAGTCTGCTGTTTTACTTTAATGCAAAGCACGTGCATGTTTCGCTTCTTCAAACTGTATCATTCCCTTACCATTTTTACACCAGTCTGAAAAGTATCAAATAGAAATCCCAGTTAGCCTAACTACTTTCCTTTTTTTTCAAATCGTATTTAACGATAAATAGAAATAACATAAATTTATATGTTTACTGCACACAATGTATTTACTTTCAAATAAAAACAAAAACAGCAGTAGACATCCCTTCCAAAACATTGCAGTAGATAACAGCAGTAACGGATTCAGAGGTTGGTCCAGGGGGTCAGAACCCCCATTTTTTAGAATTTTTTATAGATTTATTCTTCCGAGTGGAAGGATATGAAAATTAACCATTTTCCCCCAGTCCTATTCACCATCACATTTGGACCCCCCCCCCTTTCAGAAATCCTGCATCCGCGCCTGAACAGATGTATTCAGACGTTCGAAGGAATATCAAACGTTTTCTATTGGACAGCATGGAACATCGCTGACCTTGTTTTTTGAGAATATACATACTTTGAAAATGTTAGATAAAATAATAGTCTTTGCCATAGGTGTACGGGATTCTTTTTTGGGGGAGGGGAGGGGTGGTCGATTTGTTCCCGAAGTTAAAGGTTTTTAAAAGAAAATGTTTGCACGGATAAGAAACTTGCTTCAGCTTTGAGGAGGTGGGGCAATTGCTCGTCTCGTATGCTTATGGTCTTTGCGACTTAAAGATGCACTAATCTTTCGGGAATATTAGACTATGTACACTGCAGCAACCTCTAATACTATAAATTTTGTTCATCTATTCCCCAACCTTTAAACTAATATGCGGCACGCTTACATGTAAGACTTTGCGTAAAAGATATACTGATTTTTTTTCCAGAAATACTATCGTCACTATAGGTTAAGGGTCATAAGTTGACTATTTATTAATTAATAGAGTCGGACTTATACAATATTTCAAGGTTTAGTACATTTAATTCAAAGTTGGACAATGTTACAGATGTATCCCCATTAGCCAATGTTTATTTTTTGTGGTGGAGGGGTGGGGGTCGTTAAATAAATAAATCTTATAAGTCTGTTTAATCTATAATTACATAATCAAACAAAGCTGTTTTTAAATTGTATTTAATATTATTTTTATTTATTATTATTATTATGTTTAAAACTAAGCCAGTGAGGTAACTTATGCCTGGACTGAGATTTGATCCCCGTACTTACCAGCCAGTTACGACTTTGCCACCAGGGCCTAGTGGTGAGCAATAATGTGGTGTCCATTCGCTTGTTAGGGTATATAGTTATATTAGGTACATAAATAGTAATATCCCATTCCACGTGTGATTACCGGTCAACCACAATTCTGCATTCTTTGTTTATAAATACGTCCCGCTATTTTCATTTACAAAATATTAATATTAACAATTAAACCATAATTCTGCCCTCTGTTCGTGTGTGTATTTTCCTCCTTTGTTCTAGTACCAACATTAAGCACGTGTTTTACGTTTGAAACAAACCAGGCGTGAAAAATAAATTGACTGTTAATGTAAATATATTATAAGTACTTTGATGGTGTTTGATGTGGATGATTGTATCACATCCATCATTGAAGGGCTAGACAAAACACAAAATATACTAGTAATTATCGTATATAACTCATTAGTTTATTTAATACAAATGTTGATAGTTTATAGACGGAACTAATAGCTGCATCGTTAAGATATGATCGTTTTATCCATAAGTGTATAACCGTTCCATTAAAATAAACGTAAGTGCCAGTAGCGGATCCAGGGTAGTGCCCAGGCTCCTGACCCCCCCCCTACCGCCCCCCACCTTTTCCCGATTTTTACAGTTTTCCGAGTGGAAGGACGTCAAAATTATCAATTTTTCCCCATTTCTATTCACTCATCACTTTTGGACCCACATCCCTTTTCAGAAATCCACATTTGGACCCCCTTTCAGAATTTCTGCATCCGCGCCTGTGTGTAATGCCAGGCTGTTAAAGATACGTATCTTAGTTACTAAATAATGTAATTTTCTAGAGATAAGAGTCATTTTGGACCAAAAAACAGCCATTGATTCAAAACAAAATAGAGGACGAATGCTAGACTAGTTTTTGCGATTCATGTTAAACCGAATGAGAACGTTTGGAACCAGTGTAATCGCTACGAAGCGACTGCGACGGCTAGGTTATCCTAAACGTAAGATGGTGATGGAGCCTAAATTGCTGTTAAACCTCTATTTTATTTATTTATATATTTATTTTAATTTTTTATTATTATTTTTAATTTTTATTATTTAGTTTTCTTGTTGTTATGGCTTTGGTAGCATATAAAAATGCATTTTATATGAAATTTAGAAAAAAATGAAAAGAAAAATAATGTGCATCAAAAGTAGGGTTCGCGCCTTTAATAATTACAGACAAAACATTTGCAGTTAAGTGATTTTAGAAATAAAGCACTTTGTTGATTTTTTTCATCGTAAAACACTTCGAAAGCATTAGTCTGAGAAGCTAAAATGTCGGTGAAATTTTCCATAAGGTCGCTTGTTCATTAATTTATTTTCAAAAGTTTTCTCTTAAGTGAATCTGCTTAATTCCCCTGCTGATATTAGCAAATCTTATTAAATTTCGAGCCAGACTTGAAGTCTCCGGTGTGTATTCCAGGGTTAAATAGCTGTGTGAAACGCTAATTTACTCCTATTACATGCAATCTTAACCAAACAGTGTTAGGGTAATGGTGATGGGGGCGGAGTGAGGCACCCATTTGTGTAACTTAATTATCCCAGTGACAACTGTTTTAAATAACTAATTCAGATGTCACTTTTTATTATCTTAAAACAAAATTTAAAATCCTTAATTCAATAGGTGTTGTAAATGTTGCATGTAAATCGGGTTTTGAATGTTAGTTTTTCAATGAACGCACATCTGTGGTTGGTGGCGACATGTGCAGATATGAGAGTTTTATAAAATATTGAAATGTTCGGTTCATGCGGTGTGAAGTGCATTGTCGGTTCATGCGGTGTGAAGTGCATTGTCGGTTCATGCGGTGTGAAGTGCATTGTCGGTTCATGCGGTGTGAAGTGGAATGAAAGCAATATTTACTTTATCTTGTACACTATGTAACCAGATATAGATTGAAGCTAGTGGAATGATAGCAATATTTACTTTACCTTGTACACTATGTAACCAGATCTCAACTGAAACTAGTGGAATGAATTCAGTATCTGCTATGTCTATCCGCGGTGTGTTAACAGATGAGTATAGTAGAGAATTAACACTATGTTTCTTCTCTTTGTAACAAGACATCAGAATATCGCGGGTTAGGACATAATGGTCGTACTAACAGATTTACACGCCAAATGGTGGCTACAGACGAGAACAGCGTCTTCAGCTACAACAAGTGTCTATATCTCGACAACATAAAGGCGAGATAATGATCAAGAAAGAAGTGAAAACAAACTTTATAACTAGTTGTCACACCGATATCGGACGAAAATATCTTTTTTATATATACGAATCCACGGGTTTTGGTTAAGGAAGCAATAATCGTATAGTAAAAGGTAAAACATTAATGTAGTTATTTTGGTTTTCTGGCGGTGTGGTCTGCATTTGTTTTGGAGTAAATTAAGGGTTTACTCCAATACATCACATATTTTTTTAATGTTTTCTTTAGTTATGCAATGGCGGATCCAGGGGGGTCCATGGGGTCAGGACCACAATCACTCTTTTCTCTATTTTTTTTATATTTTTTTTTTACCTTTTAAAGAGTGGAAGGACGTGAAATTTAACAAGTTTTTCACCATTTCTATTCACTCATCACTTTTGGATCCCCCCTCCTCTTTTTAGAAATCCACATTTGGAACTTATGATTTTTTTTCATGCTGTTAGTGTTTTGTGTAAATAGGTTTTTTTCATAAATATTTTAAGATATTAATTGAAAATTTTACATAATCCTGACCGCATGAAAAACGACGTACCGCCAGGGTGACGTCATAGATTAAAGTATTAGCCTAACTGGATCCCGCGGGTATTACGCCAACCGATAACAAGTTTCTCGTTAGTTACGATAACCAGTCTTTCTCCACGGAAAAGGTTCCATCTCAACGGGTTTAAAATCGAATTTTCTCGCTTTCCCAATCTGGCGCACTCTGATCTCGTAACGCTTTCGGTATTAGCCAGTGAATTATGTTCGGCTGGTGTGTCGAGTGGAATTGTTTGCCAATATTTATCACAAGCAAATGTAAAATTGTTAATTCTGTCAACATCAACTATGATTATGCACCTTTAAAGCAGTAACCAGTTAATGTTAATATAATTTCGTCTTTTTGATGTCTTAAGCAAGTTAACGAAGTGTCTTGTATAAAACATGTTAGCAGTAATACGTTGCTAGCCAGTAACTGTTACTCCCAAACAGCCATTAGGCAATAACTATGAACAACATGCAATAGTGACTATCAAATAATTCATAATACTAGTGACTAGCCAATAAGTATGGATAATCCATAATCACTGGAGGTTAGAACGAAATTCATTTGGATGGGGGTGAGAGGGGCTGCTCCCGTTTCTGAACACCAGAATTTGCCGGTGAATAATTAACGATGCATAAGGAACATATTTATGTAAATTATTGGGGGCTGCAACCACCCGGCTCCAACGCCCCTGTAATAGCATATAGCCAGTAATGCCAGTCAATGCACAATAGTTATTATTAAAAAAAACTTATTAGCTAATAACGATGGACTTAGTACAATTAAAAAAATGTTGCTACTAATAGAAAAGCTGTAGCCTATATGGATGCAGTGAGGTTCACATGGAGTTTGCCGCAAAGACCATGTCTAATAGATAATAGCCGTCAGTTAGACAATGTTTTAGACCTGTGCTTATAAAACTTAACAGTATAAACATAGTTGTTAAATGTAAGTTGATGTTAAGTCTCCAGACTTTGTATTACTCCAAATCCACTTTAAAAACTTTATAAGCACGGAGCTTTTCCTTTCTGTGATATTTGTATAATTAGTAATTTTAGTTTTATTATGGAAACAGTCAAATAGCATAGACAATAGCATAGGATATCGACAGTCATATATCACCATAGGATATCATCCAGCCTAAGTCTAATATCCTAACATCTGATGTAAATAATGATGACACTGCCATGATATATCAGTTAATCTAAGAACAACTCAATAAACTTCAGTCGTATCGGGTGTTCCAACTTTTTTCTTGGTTGCCATAGCATATGGTGTTCATATAGAAAATCGTTGAACCAGCATGTGTTGTTGGTATTGAAAATCGTTCCTGACAGATTTTAATATGCAAAAATTGCAAGAGGATTTTTCACGATTTGAAAAAACATGAAGCGACACGTGTTTGACATGCACGTTTCGGCAATTTTGAACAAAAGACACCAGCTTTAATATTGGCTGTTGAAATAATGCAACAGCTGACTAATATTCCAGTGAGATGAGGGGTAAATAATTTCGTAAGTCTGTCGCATCGACCCCAGATTGAACATGGGTGCAAAAGATTACGCGAACTGCAGTCTGCGTTGAGTCACGTGGGGTAGTGAGTAATGCAATTAAACACTAGCTACTTGAAACATGGTATTCCATAACACTGATAGAACGCGTGCGTCTATTGGATGACGGTCATCACGACGTATCACTCCACATCGAGTGCAGCTGCAAGAATTCCTCCACAGTGTGCAGCTGTTTTAATATTTAGCGTCAAATTCTATCCAAATGAACTAATTTTCAACTGAAATGTGATTGTATTATAATTAGCATGTTAAGATTTCTGGAGAATATTTCACGATGAAGTATTTTAAATTGGCAGGGTCACAACTGAAGCGGAAATTATATCTGTATAAAACAAGCGTCAAAATGTTGTTTTTCACTTGTAAATCATTGATTAAACAGTTATAATAGCAGGTGTTCTAATTAAAGTGAAAATATCCTGCCCCACAAGTGTCATATTTAACATTTGAAAATATTATTTATAACAACAAAAGAGAAAAAAACACGTCAGAGATTTGAAGATTAGCATGACAAGTTATTTAAGTAATAAACATTTTATATGCTAATCTGTTTTGTTCTATTTCAGCACACTCCCTAGAAACATATTTACGTGGCGATTAGCAGCAAGAGATCTTTTATATGCACTTTCTGCTAACCATAAGCCACAGTTATTAAATCTGCTATCTTATAAAGAAAAAAGAAAGAAAAAAAACTCAGTATGAAATATCCCTATGTTTGGTGTTTAAGGATAGACATTAAAAATCCTTTCGCTCCAAATTTGAAAACTTGAATGAAAATATCAAGTACAAATATTTTGACTCAGAGCCGACTACTGCAGACCTGAACTGAGTTAGGGTGGAACAGACAGGACAGTGTTCATGCAATAGTGGGTTTCAAACACCTCTAATTTTGTTCTCTCTTCCAAGACCAAAGGCCGAACATCTGGCCACAGGAAACAACTTTCGAAGAAAAGCTATGCTGTCCTCGAGCTGACAGTGAGGTTCATTAAAGCAGCTCATCTGACGTTATGAAACCGAACGATAAGAAGAAGAAGAAGAAGAACATGGGCACTTTCCCACAGAAAGGACACTTTGGTATACCAATCGGGTGGGGGAGGGGGCACTGGTTTGACGGGGAAAAACAATCATAGAATGAGTCCGAAGGGGTGTAAAATCAGAGCGAATGATGAACATTACACGTGAACTGTCAGTATGTTAAGTAGAACGTGCACTGTCAGTACGTCGAGTAGAACGTGCACTGTCAGTACGTCGAGTAGAACGTGCACTGTCAGTACGTCAAGCAGAACGTGCACTGTCAGTACGTCAAGCAGAACGTGCACTGCCAGTACGTCAAGCAGAACGTGCACTGCCAGTACGTCAAGAAGAACGTGCACTGTCAGTACGTCAAGAAGAACGTGCACTGTCAGTACGTCAAGAAGAACGTGCA
>JAULBS010120226.1:0-14250 GCA_032355785.1 Symmetromphalus regularis | reverse complement strand
ATTTTGTCAAATCTTTTGTGTATGTGACAGCGCGGTTTGTTTACATTTTCTACGCTAAAACGGGCGACATCATAGATTTTCCACAAAGCATACGCCCGATCTATGCACCCACCGAAACAGGTTCCTTACCGAAACAGGGCACCCGACGATACTTAAGACAACATGACAAACAAATTCAGTTACATAAACCTCCCCAGGTATCAACAGTTTCGTGGAGTTTATTTTCGAATACACACCGATTAGTTATAGAAACACCTAACCAAAGCAAAACAAAAAAATGTAAATTGCATATAATCGATTATAACAACTATTATTTTCGGCAGATTACAAAGATTTTATAACTGTCTTATTAAGTAATTGCGATAAAATCACAACAAATCAACAAAACCGCGCCGTCTGTCCCAAAAAATTGTCGGGTTGTCTTTGACCTGTTTCTTTCCTGAGCTCTGATTGGTGACCGCTCCTTGTGGCCCACCGCGCCAAATGGCATGCCGCACCGGTATGTTACAAAGATTTTAAACGTGAAGCTATGCACGTATTTAATTGCAACCTATTACTATTATCTTATCGCCTGTTCATTTATTTAAAATATATTTATTTTCTACTGTTAATAGTAAAACAATAATTTTATTATCTGTAATTAATTGTACAATACGTTATATTTTAATTCATTAATACGAAATAATAATAATGATTTATTAAAGATTAAAAAAACAAAAAACAAAAAAAACCTTGAAAACTAAAGAAGAAGAAGATAATTAGATGCTATTAATTAACATGCATTGTTGTTTTTCTTCTTTCAAACATGTTACCTACCTTGGATGATAGGAGAAAGTCGGGAGTGGGAGGTCTGGAATATCACTTACTCGATTCTTTCATGATGGAGAGAAAAAAAAATATATATATATAATAATAATAATAATAAATTAATAAATAATAATAAAAGTTTCATTATCAAAACTGATTATGATTTTGGTTGAGAAAGTGTTAAGCTTTATGTGTAGTAACAGCCAATTGACATGCTGATATTTAGTGGGGAGATGGCGCTTGATTATGAGAGCACGTGTCAGTAGCGGATCTAGGGGATCCAGGGGTCCGGACCCCCCTTTTCTCGTATTTTGTTTTTATTTTACCTTTTTCGAGTGGAAGGGAAAATTACCTATCAGATTTGGACACCCCCACCCCCTTTCAAAAATCCTGCTTTCGCGCCTGTGTGTGGGTGATTATGCAATGTGTGCCTTTTTATTAGTATTCTTTTTAGATGTGTACAAATTATATCTTATTTTTGGAAATATATAATTTCGCGAGAGCGAAGTTTTCTTCTTTTTCTTCTTACTTATCTTCTTTCTTCTACATTTACTCCTAAATTCTGTTCATTGCGTGCTCAAAATCTACTTGTGGAAAACAGAGGAGGAGGAATAAGAAGAATGGCTGCTCACGGGAGTGGAGCTCTGTTCGCTTCCTTGTTTTTCGATCAAATTAACAGTCCAGGCGATCAGGTTAATTTAATGAAATATTTAATTTGTGTGATGATTATATTTATTTACAGATAGATCCAATGCAATTAGTGCATATCTGTGTACGTTAGGCGTACCCGGAAGTGACTCATTGTCACATTTTTTGTGCCATTTCATTTGTATGATTTGAACATTCATTCAAAGTTTCCTCGTCCACCTCGACTTAGGGGTATACTAACGACAGTTAGCTTCTACGCACGTGCTAAAACCGTGATTTGAAGAACTAATATTTTACCATTGAAAGCGGCCAACACAAGTTTACAACTTCATGAGTTGATTTTGTAGGAACAGGATAATCATTTAATGATTTATCATCATAAATTGCATAATCATCGCAGACATCAGACATGAAACGAAATGACAAATACATCATTACATGCTGTTGTCAGATGTTCACCAGTTAAATTTAACCATAGAATTTATTCTCTCAAACCATTATATTCCTTCTTTTAACCAGCCTGCAAGGGAAGCTTGCATCTGAATGGCATTGTCTCTGTTATGATATGGTATCTGACTCTCAATCTTCACAATCACTAAATCTTTGCAGTACTGACTATTTACAGAATAAAAAAATTTAAGCACCATCTAGTATTTGTTGATATATTTATGTGGGAATGCATTTAACAAGTGCAAGCAAGCAAGTTTCAAATGTTCTGTCTTCATGTAAATTGATCAACAAATACATATTCACAGGACTTCACTAAATCTTTGCAGTATCAACTATTTACAGAATAAAAATTCTGAAGCACCATCTAGCATTTGTTAATATATTTATGTGAGTATTTCAGAAGTACAAACATGGAAGTTTCAGGTGTTCTGTCTTCATGTAACTTGATCAACAAATACAAATAATATGCCTTCTTAACCAACCTTGAAATCATGGATGACTTGCTCTCTTTAAAAATCTATTAATGCTTTTGTTTCATTCATTGTCAAAATTCCAAGATGAGACAGGCTTACCATCTCATGGACGATGTTGACCGATGATATATATTATTTTTTTAATTAGATTTAGAACATTTCTTAATGACATGTACATAGCTTGTATGGAGGCACAATAAAATTTTAACACAATTTGTATGATTACAATTTACAATTGTAAATTCAGCTCCTAACTATGCTCACTTGATGTTAAAAAACCCAAATAAACCATTTTTAATCATATTTGTTAAACGACTTGCTGGATGTTTTATCTGAAAAGTAAGGTAACATTTATTTATTTTTTTAAATTGGGGAAGGGCCACTGTTCAAAAATAGTAATTACTATGAACAGAATAAGAAAGAAAATCATCTGTAGATACAGTTATTTGATCATTTTTTTGCATAGCAGACCAATTATTAATAGAAATTCTGATTAAATCAATATGAAACAATAATAAGCAGATGTTTTAAAAATCAGCAAAAATATACTGAACAAATATTTTAAATGTTATATAACTTAAAAAATCATATATCAGCAAATCAGAGGAAGATGTAAATACAAGATGGGGCTGAATCGTCTGGAGTCGAACCGATGCTGGAGCAAAAACATCCAGCTTCCTTTGTGATAAACTACATCATGTAATTTGGTTGCTTTTTATTCTGCTGGGTCTATCTGAGATAATACTGGATTGTTTTCACCTGTGATGGTTTGATTGGTTGAATAAAGGTGTCACTTGCCTCAGTAGAGAATTTTCCTTGGTAGTTTGGTTGTAGGATCGAACCCTCTAGGTGGACTGATTCTCTGATTGGGCTTATTCCTGTTCTAACAAGAGCTCTGTAACTGGAGTGGTATATCAAAATCCATGCTATGTGTTAATTTGTCCTAACCAGAGCTCTGTAACTGCAGAGATATATATCAAAATCCATGCTATGTGTTAACTTGTCTGTGGAAAAGTGCATATAAAAGATACCTTACTGCTAATAGAAAAATGTAGTGAATTTTCTCTGAAGACTACATGTATATGTCAGAATTACCAAATGTCTGACATCCAAAAGCAGATGATTACTAAATCAATCAATGTGCTTTTGTTTTGTTTCACTTTGATACAATTTTTAAATCATGTGACTTCATTTCATGAATATATCTTGTTATTTTTTCAGGAAGGATTTCTATTGGGCAAGATCATTGATCAAGTACATGACAGAATCAGTGATTCTCAGATCAGCAACTTCAAAGTGGAAACTCGAGTTTGTGAGTACAAAGCAATCTGTCCATCGTGGATACAGAAATTTTGAAAGGGCATTTTTAAAAAATAAATTAAGAGTCCATAGACTTTTTATTAGTGAATGGAATTCTAAACAGTGTATATAGACATACTATTTTAATGGATCTAGAGAAAATTTTTTTAAATCAGGAGCTCCAGTTCTCTTTTGGCATACTGATAACAACAACATTAATTAACTGAAATCCAGTTATAATATAGTTACATGACAAGATAAAGAAAAAATTCTATTAAAAGTGGTCCATGGCTGCAGATAATTGGAAATACTGCTACAATCTTCACAGCACTTTGATTGTTGTGGTTGATTTCAAGGGTACTTTTTTAACATTCAAACTTGCCTGTGTGGCCACCTGTATTAAGAAGCCACATTAGTTACCTCTTTTGGTGAGCCTCGGACACTCAAGCTGATGATAGTGGTTCAAAACCCATTGGAGGCTGGCTCACACTTGATTATGTATCAAAATAACTAAATGTTTGACATCCAATAGCCAATGTGCTTTAGTGTCGTAAAACAAACAAACAAACAAACAAAAAATAGTTACCTCTTTGGTGATTTCACTATATACGTGAATATACGTATACATATCATTTCATAATTACTTTCATATTGTTTTCATTACTGCTAGGTATATATTCTTATCTACCGTGGCCTAGAGTTCAAAAGCTGTACAACCAGTCTGGACAGTTCTCTATAGATCTGCTGAAGCAGTTTCTAGCAGGAAAAGAAAAGGTAGAATAATTGTTATTTTATACCTGTTGAATCTTATGATCCCCATTACCAACAAAATAGCTGAATGTATCAGGTTTTCCCTATACAATGACCATTAACATATAAACAATTTTTTACCCTTCACCATTTGTAGGCCTGCTTATCTTCAAATTGTTTTCTCGCAGACACCCCGAGTAAATATGTACTTATAATATTGGTCAGTGATGCACCGGTTTTAAAAAAACTGCATTGCTTTTGAATAACTATGATTAATCAAACTGCAGTATGGGATTTATCTTTTAAGATGTCTGTGAGTCACTCTGAATTTCCTATAACTAAGTTATACCTTTACAACCTCAACAAATCCATGGCCAAATAAATGCTGTGGAGAAATAGTGTCCACAGGATTTTCAAATGCAGTTTTTGCATAATATATACTTTATTTTTAATAATAAAAAAAATAGATTTAGTCTGCAGCAAAAAGAATAAAATACTTTGGGCGGCAATCTCCACGGCATTGCCGATTGCTGCTGGCAATTTCAGGGATTGCCTTTACGATAAGGGCTGGTTATCATGATTTGATGTTTATTTATTATTTTTATTCCAGGATGTCATTGGGTGGTATAAATTCCGCCGGAATTCAACATTGCGTCCTTCTTTGAAGGAGTCAGCCCTGCATTGTAACCTCATTTGCTCCCTGTCCCTAGAGTATGATCAGCCTGAAAACTTCATGTTCTTCCTCTGTACCACCTTCACGTCAAAGAACCTGTCCACACACTCTTATGACCATTGCTTCCTGAAACATCATCATGGGTGAGATATCTATACTTCCACTGTACAGCTGAATGTATTGTTGTAAAACCATTCTTGTATTCATTCTGGAACATTTGCAAATATAATCGTATTTGGTAGTAATTACGTTAAAAAGGAATTGATTGTGCTTTGGAAATTTATTGTTTTATTTAAAGCTCTGGTGTTGTGTCAAAAGTATAAGCCAAGTATAATAAAACAATTTGTTTCTATCTTACATCATATTAGAGTTTGGGATACAGTTTGAGATGTCAGTAGTTTTATTTATTTTCCAAGGTCAATATTTCAAAATCAGAAGTATTAGAAAGTTGGTTTGCCCTATTTTTAAATTAAATTAGGTAACCAAATATTTGGTTATATTAATTATGCAACAGATGCCTCTGTATTCTAATATTTTTTATACTTATTTTTCCTGAATAAAGTTATGGTAAAGTTTTCAACTTTAAATTTGAAAATGTAAAGTTTGTCCACTAAACTGATTGACAGTTTGCTTGGTATCAACGTCTGTGACTAACACATGCACAAAACAATGGTGCGAGTGCAATTTTGTGACCTGATTTCTGCTTAGAATCTGTTGAAAATGCTGACAAATTAATATTATATTTTGCTTTCAAATGGTTCTTAAAACAAAATTTATATATCCATTATGGAAGATCTGACATTTTATAAATTTATTTCATAAAAGTATATGTAAGACTCTCTTTTCCAAGTTCCTTAGAGACATTTTAGGAAATGAGTCCCAATTTAATTTTAAAGATTTGATTTTTGATTCCACATCATTGATTCCCTGTCTAAAATCGTGAGTCAGGAATTTTCTGTATGCTTTGTGAGGATTTCTTGCGTTGAGGTTATGCTTCTGAAAATTTGAATGTCTATGATGTTAAATGTCTGCAAACTTTGTGGAAACATAGTCTAGACTTTACAGCACTGGGGACTTAAAAAAATTAGTTTATTTTAATTTTAGTAGAAAATTTGGTTTAATTTTACAGAAAATTTCACCGGATTCCTGTCCAAATCCTTAATCTAGGGGACACAACTCATGCCACATACAGACAACAGCCAAATCTTGTTATTAACCCAGGAAGTGGAACTCTTCACTCGGTACTTCACACATTTAGGTAGTACTTGGCTTGATTGGTTTGTGTTTTAAATAAGTGATAGTTATTTGTTGTTATTTTGGGCTTATCCAATGTTATTTTAATTACAAATTTTTAAACTAAATTTCAGAGAAACAGTTTTATTCCAAATCAAAATAAAGTAGTTGTGTAAAAGTATAATAATAGCATTTTATTTTTAACAGATCTATTTAAAATTTTATATTCATGGAGCCCATTTTGAAATATATTTTAAAACTGTAATTGGAAACTTATATGTGTGTGTGTGTATGTGTGTTTAAAAACTTATGGTATACTTTTAAAATGATTACGTGAAAAAGACATAATAAAATGAATTTATTGAATTAAAATGAAAATAACTCATATTTTTAACTGTAGCTCAATTTATGATAGTAAAATAAACAAGAACATGTGTCAAATAATACATAGCTATACCATACAGGTGTTACTAATTTTTACAACTTCTGTTTTCTCATTTAAGAAATGACTTTGTCACAGAAGATGGGGAAATGTCAGAGGTCAGGAGGATTCGAGCTGTGTCAGAAAGTGTTAACAAAAAACTTCAGGTTTGATTTTTCCAGAATTGAAGTCTCATAACCTCATATAAATCCTCTCTTGTGATATGGATATTCAGTTTTATTTTCAGTCTAATATCTTTGAAAAGAAACCTGAAATGTTTTTACAAAAACACTTAAAACATGTTTTGCATTACACATTTTCCCTGAATACATACAACAGTAAATTGCATAAATGATATTTGTTTATGAAGTTAAGTATATTATAAAATATTGAACCCGTTTCTTTTGACCTTTTGATCCATTTCTAAAACAATATTAGTGCTAGTTTGGTGAAAGGTGGATCATATTAGTCTCTGTGGATGTCCATATCAGTGAAACGGGTATGGGAATTGTAAGCCCATTGGCATATATATGCACCAGTAAAGTTCACAGTATACCTCAAGGTATATCCTATACGCCCCAAGGCTTCGAGAGAAAAAAATGTAGTTACAAATAGAAAGTTTTTCTCAGTTTCTGTGTTCTGAGAGGCAATAAATTGGCCTCCAAAATACCCAAATTCATTTTTGTGCTGGGGACTTGGAATTTAGACTAAATATGTGCCAGCAACTTTTTACAGTTCTCATGCCTGGTGAAATTTAGTTTTTATAAATAAAATGTCTTCTTAAAAATTATATTTATGTAACGGTATTGTTTTAAATGATCACTCTAACACCAAAAGGGTTCACAGTTCTTTATTAAGGACAACAACGAAACATCAAAACTCTGTAAGAACAATTAACAATAATAAATATCACAATAATAAATATCACAGGTATACATAGTTTGAATCATAAATAAAATATACAATAAATGGAAATACAGCATTATATTCATAATCTAAGATATCTGAATTTCACACAAGGTATAAAAATTAATGTGTCATGACCATCCTGTACTATCGTGATACTCTGACACTATACTCTGAACAAATCCTCTGTATGGTCCAAATTGATAAAAATATATTTAATTGACGAAGTTAAATGCATAACACTTAAACCTATTCCGTATTTTGAGATTTAATAGTTAACTGATTTAAATAAACATTACAAATTATAGTTGACTGGTATATTAATAGGTACTATTAATATACACCTGTTCATATTCAAAAATGCCTATAATGTAGCCAGTGATGATATCCATTACAGATAGACTTAAAAACAACATCTGATATGACACACATAAGATTCATCTGCGCTGGCCAGGCACTCGTGAAACGTACATGCGACACAAAGCATGTGCATTATAATGTTATAAATAGCACACATATACGCATTACTACACACCTTTGCTATGGGAAAAAAGGTCAACAGCTAGATAGTCATGGCTTTTTTTAAGATGTGATGTTCCCACCTAGAAACAAATAAAACATGATAAGTTATCATGTTTGCATAATTATAATGACATAACTCCAAACTGGCTCAATATTAATGTTAAAAACATATTCCAATATTATAAATATATATATATATATATATATATATATATATATGTAGCTTTAGAAAAGGTTTATCAACAAATCCTACTTTTAACTAAGAAATGTTATTAATATGGAAACTATTATAGCATTAGTTACTTATTAATTACTGACGTATTAGTTTTTAACATTGCCCATACATTTACCGATTTTTATAATAAAATATATTTATTAGCTTTTAATATTAATTGAATACTTATAATTACTATTTTATGTTATACTAAATAATGTTAGTCATACCTTGGTGCAAAGTGTCTTGACATGTAAAACAAAAATGGATACGTTCTATTGTAGGAGTGGTCTCTCGCTATCTACCAAGAATTGTTAACAACCCTGGCCACTGCAGGCAATACTCGATCCTGATTGGTGGAAATAAATGCATGGGCATTTCACCTTTCATGCTTACGGGCATTCTATAAGAGAAACAAATAAAAACATTAATACAAGTTAAAATAATTAAGAACAATATAAAATTAGATATTACATATTTCACTCACTGTTACATTTATAAATTATATGTATTAGTTTTTCTTAAATGGAACCAATAAGGCATAGTATTAGATACGCTACTGCAATTCTTAATTTTTTATGTGATATTTAATTCCATGAATTTCATGTTTTTAAATTTCAGACATTATCAACAGTAGTGCTACAGAGTGAGTTAAAACTTGGCTCTCTTGAAGCGGAAGTACAGATGCTAGCCAAAACACTGGAAGATAAACAAGAAGAATGTCGTCCAGCCAAACCAGTCCGACAAAATTCACCCCCTCCACCTTACATGGAGATTTTCAAATCTGTTCCCACACCTAGCAAACCGAAGATTCATTCTATGAGATCAGAATCTAAGTTCCGGCGAAGTATTGGAGATAGTGATGGTAGTGTACGCCAAGTTCGACAAATTAGTATGGATGGTAAGATACTTAATCTTTAGATATTTTATTAATTTTGATAAAAAATCCATCTGTATTACTACTATTAGTAGTTATTTCCTAACAAAAATTCTGTTAGTGACAGTTACAGATTCCATGCTATGATAATAGTATGTATGAATTTGTCAAACTCATGAGATAGTTGGTTATCACTTCAGAAGGCAGTCTGTAAATATATATATTTTTTAATTAAGATATCATAAAAATGTAGTTTTTATGTGAATCAAAATTTTTTAATTATTGATCTATTGATATTACATTAAGTTGAAATTCTTCTGTTTGGTAACTAAGTTTTGATAATTAAAAAAATGTTATGTTATTGTACTTTATGAATGAAAGTATTTATTTTGGTATGTCCCATTTGTGGGAGAATGCATATAAAAGGCATCTTGCTACTAATGGAAAAATGTAGCGAGTTTCCTCAGATGACAACATTTCACAATTACTAAATGCTTGATATTAATAAATCAATGTGCTCTAATATGTCGTTAAGCAAAAAACAAACTTTTATTTTTCATTTTGGTTCTAAGTGATGTTTATTTTAAATTTCTAAACATCTCTTATTATATTTTTAAAACTTTTTCTTATTCTTTGTGTTAATGAAATAAACATTGAATAAAAGACATTGACTATCTACATTTTCTTTCTATTTTCTTTTCTCGTTATTATTATTTTGTTATGTCATCTAAATATAGCAAATTTAAATACAGGAATAAGTATAAGTCAAAGCATATTATAAAGAAAGTAAATATTGTTGGAATTAAAAAAATACATTTATTATTTTGCAGAGGAGGAATATTGTCCTAGAGAGGACAAGAGTCACTCACCTGTAAACATCAAAGATTATGACATAATAGAAGGTCCTGAAAAGATATGCCAAGCTTTGCAGAATACAAATATTGTAGATCAGTCGATATCTTTTCCACCAGATGTCATCACATTAACAGATAGTGCAGTTGAACACACTAGCAACTTAACAGCAGGAGTGACCTCTCACAGAAGGTCAGCAAAAACAAATGTATTGGATGCTGATGTTACAGTGACCTCTAGATATCATAATGCTAATCCTGGAGAAGCTGTAACTAGGAATGCTGATCACTTCTCGTTTGTCAACAATATGTTGGAAAAAGAAAAACATTCAGTGAAAAGTGTTGATTGTATGGCTGTTCCCATTGGTGAAAACATGAAGTTACCTTCTAGCTATGATACAAAATCAGATGAAACTGGTAGTAAAAGTAGAACTCGTTCTGGTGTCAAGTCGACTGGTAAACATAAACTCTATGCACCTTCTTACATGATAGAGGATATATCTGGACCTGAACTTAACACAAACAATGCAGTTCATGTTTCAAAAGAAAGGCGACAAATGCCTGATGTTGGTTGTAAAGGTGAAAAGACAAAATCAGAAATTTCAGGAAATGGACGGATGAGGACAAGACACAGTCATGGTCTGAGTGAACGACTGAGACCAAAAGATAACTTTAATAATGACTGTAGAAATGCTCATATGAAGATTGGTGAAGACAATCTACGAACACGGTCATCCAGTCCCCGAAAAAGGCAGAGTTTAGAAACAAAAACATCAGCAGATAGTTGTGTTGATCGGGACTGTTCTAAAGATGCAAAGCAAGGCGATGGCTGTAATATTTCATCCTCTCCTGTGTTTTAGTACTTAGTTACATTCGACTGTCTAAACCAGACTTGTGTTGGCCTGAAAAATAGTTCTGGATTAAACAGTGTGCTGGATTTTCTAGTATAATAAGGCTGTGTCAGACCTAATATTCACAATGATTGAGGTTAGGTAAAATATAAAGTTCGATCAGTATCCATTTTTCTAAATATGTGGCACTCGTCGTACCTTTTTATTTTATTATGTTTCTTTTTATATACTGAGTGTTAGTAGTGAAAGGAGCCTCAGTGGATATCGGACTCACAGGCTGAAGACAGTGGTTCAAAACCTTTTGGAGGCTGGCTCACACTTGACTGTGTCAATAAATCAATGTGCTCTAATGGTGTCTTTAACAACTGGTGCAAGTAAGAAAATGTCTATGGCAAAATAAATGCTAAATCCTCCCATAAATAACAAACAATTTATCTTGATTGAGACAACACATAACTGTATGGATACAGAGTATCATATATTTACACCCATCATCAAAAGAGAAATAAGAAAAAAAAGTTATTCACAGGTTTTCATTCTCCCTTATTAATCCAATTAATTTTTCATTAATAGGACTAGAGAGTGTCTAATTAGTATTTTATATTGGTGACAATACTGACTTCTAATTAGTGAAATGAGGACAGAAGAGAATAGTCATAGTGACATTGTTTGAATAAAATTATTTCATCCCCTAACTCAAAAAGTCATGCCCATGCTGTTTGGTTAAAGGGGGGCAACTCTCATTGTAAAGTTTGCATCAAAAACTAAAAATATTCTTGACTTCTAGCTAAACATTTATACATTTCACATGCTATAATCATAAGGAATTTTTACTCTTTAATCATGAAATTAATGTTTTGTGATGTGGGTATACTTTTAGTTACTCTAATGTTTTTATTAATGAGTCTTGCTTGGTCATTTTATTACAGTGTTTTGGTAAAACTAAAATATCTCAATTAATTATTGTCGTTATGTAGGTGTCACATTTTTTGGCATAATTTCATGCATGAATTAATTTTATAATTTGCAGTGTTGTGTAATGCCTACACAGAAATAAATCAACACTGAAAGATTGGTCCCATAAACAAGACTATCTTTATAAAAGAAATGGGTAGAACTATTGTCAGTATTATTGGCTTGATTTAAACTTGTCCGCGTAGAAATACTCAAGTGATTATAATTATTGAACAGATTGCACAATTAATATCATATTAAACAAAAGAATTTTCTATTTACATATTTAGCATGTATATTTAATGTGTATGTGTACAGGTAAATGTACAATATATTGTGAATATAAGCTACTGATGTCATTCTTGATTTATATTGGTTAACACCATAATTGAATGTTTATATTAACCTACGTTGTACTTATTTGTTTGCAATTTCATAATTTAAATAAAAATTTACAGACATAATAAATACAATATGTCAAATAGTTCTCATGTTTGTTTGAATTTCAAGTTTTATTTAAAAAATTTAAAACAAAAAGTCTTTGAACTAAAACCATCCACTTTATAAAAACAACACAAAAAATTTAAAGATTTTGATAAAACTCAACCTTTTGTCTATATAATATATTACAGACTTTTTCAAGAGTATGAACTAAAACATAAAACTGACAGGTTTAAAAGGTGCAGTGTAATTAAATCTATGAAAGTATATTCCCTAAAATGATTATTACTAAACACTAACCAAATGTTAATAATATAATATGCATGAATTTTATGGATTACATCCAATTAGTGCTTATATTCAATTAAGCAGACTATTTTGTACTATCTAGCACAAACTATGGCCTTTGATAAACTAGTTGTGGACCACTAGTGCCAGATCTGTGTAAGTGGTGTACACCTCTCCATTGAACCTTGCAGAGCACTGACTCTTGGTTAGAGCCAACCGATACTGAGATTCAAAATTATGTGCCTCGACCAAGATTTGTTCCCAATATCTACCAGCTGAGAGTCCGAAAACAACCACTATATCACTGGAGCAGGTATTTTTAAAATAATGGCCACATCAAAATGATCCTGTTGTAGAATATTAGAAAGGGGAGGAGGAGCAGTCCAGTCAGGTATTGTTTCTAATACAGGACCGTGTTTTAAAATTCTGTGCCTGGACAGCCCCCTTGGGTCATAGCTAGCGGTGGACAAGTTGCCAGTTGTACACCACCATAAAAAGAAAATTAACATTAGATACGAGCTTAAAAGAAAATGTTTCTTTAATGTTGAAGTACATGTATGTAACCTCCCTGAAATGGGATTTCAGAGCCTTTAGATTTCAAAATTTACCCCCACATCGCCTTACGTCTAGTTCCTCGTGCCTTTGGCATTCATCCGTTCCAGACATTTATCTGCCACCCCCCCACCCCCGTCCAAACAAAAATTCATAGCTATGGCCCAGTACTAGGAAATAATATCTGACCAGATTGTTACCTCTCATATCCGATTAGATTGTTACCTCTCATATCCGATTAGATTGTTACCCCTCCCCTCACCCAGTCTTTCTAATATTCTACAACGTGATCATTTTGAGGTGGTCATTATTTTTTTGTTTAAATACCTGCTTTGATGGTTTGGTAGTTAGGACTCTCAGCTGGTAGGTATTGGAAACAAGTCTTAATCGAGGCACAGCTTTTTGAATCTCAGTAACGGCTCTTGTTATCTCTGCAAGGTTCATTGGGAAGGTATACACCACTTACACAGACCAGTGGTACAAAACTGGTTTATCAAAGACGTAGTTTGTGCTATCCTAGTTGGCCTACATGCACAAAATATTTTGTGATAGTTATAGCCTAGGCCTAAGCACAGAAAAACAAGTAGGCCTATGCATATAAACCAATTGTGGGAGGGGGGGGGGGGTGGTGTTGAATCTTGATTACCAGCCAACGTGTTAACTACTGGACTCCAGACCTCATAGACCTCCGAAAACTCTGTATTTCGGCCACTTTATTTTGTCACCGAGTCTTAAAACATCTTTATTCTATGGGGTTCCAAGTGTAAACAAATTATTTAAGCTATTTTAACCCCTTTTTCTGCACCTTTAATTTATATGTGTTTATATATAAAAAAAATGTACCAAATATTTATTAAATAAATAAATTATTTTTTAAATATCTTCAATATATATTAAATATTTCGAACATATATTAAATATTTTCAACATATAATAAATATCATTTAGGTAAACCATACATATATAAAATAATTTAGCTAAATGACATTTAGATTTAAATCATGCTAACACTTATTTATTAAATATCTACAATATTTATT